>RJWM01009287.1:0-68751 GCA_004363535.1 Dasyprocta punctata
TCAAAAAGAATAGTTTGTGTTGCCATCATTTGATTGCCTAATCATTTTTTATGCCTAGATCTTATACCTTGAGCAACTACTCCTAAAATAACAATATGCAACATGCTAACTAGTGTTGATTTCTTACTGTTTTGGGTTTTTGTTTGTTTTTGTTTTTGTTTTTGTTTTTGTTTGAAATTTTGTATTATTTCTACCCTTTTGTATGTTTTGCTTTTTAAAATTAAAAAAAAAAATTGAAAGAAAAGAAAATCACCCCTCCAGCTTGTGCAGCCTGGGGTGGGGAGAAAGGAGCAGAAGGGGAGGAGGCCGACAGGCCGTGTGGGGCAGGGGCTGGGCCCTAAGCACAGGATTTCCCTCCATACACGCCCCACAGAGGTTGGGTGTTTGTTTGGTTTGTACAGAGGACCCTTTATCCAGGGGAATGTGGGAGGGAGACGCTGAGCAGTGTGAGGTGGCTTGATGCTGGCCTCCTGCTGCCTGGGTTTGAATCCTGTTTCTGCTCCCCAGCAGTGACTGACTTTAAAAAAGATACTTAACTTCCCTCTGCCTTGGTTCACCCATCCATAAAACGGTGGCGTGGATAGTCCTTTTTCCGTAAAATTATTGAAAGAATATAAATGCTATTCCACTCTCCGTTATATTGGCTGCTTTGTTTAGGCCAACGTTAAGAAATTTGCAGATTGAAGAAACTGAACAGGTTGCAAAAGGGATTGCTCACCTAAGGACAGAACTCCGAGGATGGAACTAAATCTTCAGATTCCTAATTCTAAATCCTTCTCTTCTGCTGGAGTTTTAATGGCTTTAAGATAGGCTGTTAAAATCCAAATCCCAAGGGCCAGGGATATAGCTCAATGGCATAGTGTCCACCTGGCAAGCATGAGGTCCTGAGTTGAGGTCCTGAGTTCAATTTCCTGTACCAAAAAAAGGAAAACATTTCAACTGTTCCCTGGGAAGTCTAACCCTGAATTATTAGCACCTTCATGTAAAGTGATGGGAATGGGATTAACACACAACCTTTTTTTCTTTTTCTTTCTTTCTTTCTTTTTTAAAAATTGAACTCAGGTTTGAAAAAAAAGCACAGAAAGGAAAGGGAATAGGGCAGACTTTATGCCAAGGGTTTGTCAGCTCGTCTCTCAAAGATACCCCCTCTCTCTCAAGTGTCCACCAAGGGTGAGATTCCTGTGCTGGGACCATGCGGAGTACAGTGCTGCCCCCAGTCAGCCCACCTTCATGGCCTTTGTGTTAGAAAGATACTGAGAAGCAGCCTATGGACCAAAACAGGCGTCTGCAGTGGGTTTGGATGACCAAGCAGACAGGAAAAGGAGAGAGAGACTTTTCCAAATCTCTAGCTGCTCCAAGGAGGGAAAGCAGGTGGGCAAGACAAGGCCTGGGCCGTGTTTCAAACATCTCTTCACTCGCACATGCAGTCACATGCCGTGAGCACCGACGCCATGCCAGAGGTGGACGGCAGCCCCAGCCTTTGGGGAACAGATGAGCCCACTGGGCTCCTGATACTGGGAGAGGTGTTTAATCTAGAGGTTGGACAGTCAGTCCAGCAACCCAGAGACAGCCAGAAAATCCACCGGTCATCCTTCAGCATCCTCTCTCAAGAAAGGAGGATGGTTAAGTAATTGGTGCTCTTCCCTTTCTTTGCTTCTTAGAGAGAAAAAATAATAATAGGTTGTTTTTCTTACTAATTAAACCTTCTAAATTTAGACCCGCTTCTCTGAGTTTCTTAGCTAGGGAACAGTGGACTAGAGAAAATGCAAGGAGGAAAATATTCTGTCAACGAAAGCAGGCCATCTGTGCAAGTTAACTTTGTCAACTTGACTGAATTCAGACTCCTGGAGAGATGAATGGATCAGGATGCTACACCCTTCTGTGGATTCTCTCACTGATGTTTATAGCTGAAGGTGCTGTTAGGAAGTGGGGTCCTGTTGGAGCAAGTGAGTCACTGGAGGCCTTGTCCTGTGCTCTTCTTCTGCACACCATGAAGGGAGTGCCTTTGCTTCACCATATCCTTCCACCATGGTGGCGCTCCTTGGATCCAGTAAGCCATGGACTAAAACCCCTGAAACCGTGAATCAAATAAACAATTTCCTCCTTTAAATTGTATGTGTCAGACTTTATGTACCAGCAACAGGAAGGCTGGCCAATATACCGTCTTCTCATTATGCTATCCATGTTTATATGGCTTTAAAATAGTATTTCATTCAATCTTCAAGTATTCCATGAAGCCCAGAGTGCCAAGCATGGCCTCTTTTCTACTCTAAGCTAATACAAGACCAGAGCTGAGATTTGAAGCCAGCCCAAACTAAGCCCAGAGCCCAGATTCTTCCTGTGGTAGCTTCTCTGGCTTTCTGCAGCACACCAGTGAGCCTCCACCCCCACCCCCTTCCACCCAAAGGGGTGCACTATCCCCATGCCCTCTCTCTACCCAAATATGTGCCTTCATGAAGAACCTCTCCCTTCCGTAGTGGTCCTCACTCATCTCTTACAAGTTTGTGTATCATTCAGCATCCCCACCAAATCACTCATTTAAGAAAACTGTTCAAACCCAAAAGCTACCAGCAATACTGTGACACTTTTAAATCAATGTATACTTTACTAATCACAACAGTATCTACACACATTTGAAAAATAGTTTCATGGGGAGCTATTACCTACCCTCTACCTAAAATGCTTCCTGTGTACAAGAATTGGAAAAATTCCTAGAAATAGCTCATGTTCATATTCTTAGGTGTTGGGGCTGACTGAGGACATGGCTATCTATCGCTTAATCTCTCCACCTACTGGACCAGGGAGATCTGGTTCTAAGGTGTATCTTTTCTGCTCTTGTTTATTTTAGGTTAAATGCCCTGGATGTCAACAGCACTGACCAGCCCTGTCTTCCCGGCTGCCCCACTCAGCCTGGAGAATTCACCAAAGGCCATAAGGTATTCTGACCAGATTTCTTCTCTTAACAACAAACATTCCAGCAGCAAAAGCCACATTTTAAGTTTTTGCCAGTTCACAGCACATTTATTTCAATTCTCAAATGGCCCCCAAGAAGGTGAGCATCATTCCCACCATTTTCTCCAGGAAACCGAGTTTCCCTGATGTTAGAGCAGCTGGCCTCGGGCAGCTCAGCTCAGCCGGGAAGCAGCGCCCTACAGGAAGGTACCTCTTCCCCTTTCCACCTGCCCTCACCCTTATCCTCTGGTCTGGGAGGTTTCCAGGTTGGTCCAGCAGCCCAGACGGCCTCCCCCTCCAGCCCACACACAGTAACAGTTCCTTCGGTGGTGGAACGGGTCATTTCCTGTCCTGAGCTCCCTGGACAGTGGGAATGGCTGCCTGAGAGCATACAGGCTGTCTGGGAGTCCTGGCCAGACCTGAGCAGTGTGGGAGTCCTGAGCCCTGAGCGGTGTCTCCCAGATAGTTTGCTCGAGATTGCTCCCCGGAGCCTGGGGCCAGAACACAGGCATTTGGGGAAGCGCTGTCTCCAATGGCTCCAGGCACTTGTCTTCCGCACACACTAGGACATCCCTTCCAAACAGACCCTTCGTCTACAACAGAACCCCTTCTGTGGCGTCCAGCACCACTGCCACAAGACAGCCTGCTTTCAAAGCTCCTCCCCAGCCTCATAAAGAGCGCAGCAACAGAGAGGCTGCCCCACTCTGGCATCGACCCTGAGTCCTCTTCAAGCTCCCAGGTTAATCGCCAAACAAACCCTGTCTGATAAAGAGGTGCCCCTCTTCCCTGCCCAGATGACAGAGATTGGACAGAATTTGCACCTTGAGGCCCAAAAGCTGAGGCCCATCTGGTGTTTCTCCCTTCCTTTCCCGCGCTAAACAGTGTCAGGCAGAAGCTGGGCAGCTGAGCCAGGCCTCTCTCTGGAAGCCCCTCCCCGGAGACTCACCCGGGTGACAACCCCTCCCCGTTTAAGGGCTGATGGGGACCATCTGTGCCTGAAGTCTGGGAATCAGGCAGCAGGCCCTAGGCCTCTGGGGGCCTCCAAGCCGTGAGGAAATTCTGCCAAGCCCTCGGCACCTCCCCTAAAGCCCCTAACACTAAAAATAGCCAGCAATTCCTCTGCCTTCCCCACCTGCCTAGACGGAGAGCAGGTGCCCAGCCAGGTGATTCCCTGCAGCCCACCCTGGGAAAACGCAATCGCTGTCGTGGGGAAAGAAGCTTTGTGGCTATGGACTGTGCAGCTCCGGGTACCCAGACAGTTTAGGCTGGTGACACCAGAGAGACGGAAAGGACAGGTGAGGGACAGGCAGCAGGCAAATGCCCCCAGTCCCCTGCTCAGACAGAAGGGGTGTCAGCTAAAAGTGAGGGTGTGGAGCAAGGAAGGGGGTCCTGCAGGCCCACTGCCCCCAACTTCACCATAAATTACCACAGGACTCTGGGGCAAAAATAGGTCCTAGAGCACCTCACCTTTTTTTTTTTTTTTTTTTTAATGGAATTGAACACAGGACTTTCACACCAAGTGACATCTCCAGCCCTTTTTATTTTTTATTTTGCAACATGATCTTGCTCAGCCTCCCAGAGTACTGGGATTGCAGGTTGGTCCAAGCCTTTTATTTTGAAAATGACAGAATCAAAGCTCAGCGAGGGGATGTGCAATGACAGTTAGCTCGTGGGGGATTCTGTACAAGATGCCATCTCTCCTCATCTTCCGAAATCTTTCGCTCTTCAGCTCTGTCAGCATGGATTTATCACCCCTAGATCTCTACGCCTCCATTTCCCTATTATCAAATAATTCTTTTATATTAGAGGAGAAGGGAAAATAGGAGAACAAGAGAACTGGCTGACAGAGAGCCCTGGAGACCCCTGCTCAACTGCTTTTGTGTGATAGTTTCCCCACCTGTGGGGAGCAGCAGCACCCCAAAGCCCTCTCTCCTGCTGAAACAACTGAATCTGGAGTCCCTGGGTGGGGACGAGAGGCAGCGCAGTGGGTAGAACAACTGAGTTCTGACATCCACCAGCCTGCAGCCTGAATGTGTAGCTTTAGCCCTGTGACCTCCCCATTCTCTCTGTAGAATACGTGTAGGGAAAAGAGCCCCAGCATGCCGGTGAGGAATATAAGGTTAATATCCAGGTGGCAAATATCACAGGGAAATCAATACATTGAACCTGCTATCTCTACTGTGCTTACCATCTGAGGATTGCAAAGAGTTCTCCATTGTCCTGGAGACCCTGACCTGTGGCCCACCCCAACCAAGAGGAAGTGCCGACAGATACAGAGAATTGGTGCATCTACCCTGGGCTTGGAGCCTCCCCTGGGGAAGGGGCTTCCTGTGGCTCTCTCCGTGGATAAATAGATGGTGTGCATCCCCGCCATGGGTGCATGACCACCCCCTGAAATGCACTGCCTTCCACCTGCTCACGTGTTCCTGTTCCCAAGGCGCCACCTCTGCCTCGAAGACTCTCTCAGAATCCGCCAACCCTACCTATACTTCCCCTGTCTAAGCTCGCGCTGTGATCCAGCTCCTCACTTGTTTTGCCCTTGTCTTTTAAGAGGATTGGGAGCTCCTTAAGGGCCAAAAATCACATCTAGGTTAATTTAAAATCTCTTTCGCGGTCTGGCGCAAGACTAAGTATAGGTTGAGTTGAGGGGATCTCCATCCGCACGTGGTCACTTTCCTGTCTGTCACTCGAAACTCTCCTCTTAGAGATCCTTCCACACAGACATGAATAAAGCCAAAACTCCAAGGAGATCCATACAAAGAAGGACTTGTCCACTTGCTAGAAGACCCGAGGCTTCCTATTTATTTCTTCATTTGTTTTTTCCATTTTGAGGATGGGGAAGTGCCTGTATCTGACAGGCACAATTCTTGCTGGAAGGGCTCTCACTGCTCATGGGCAAAAGGCTAAGAGACTCCCTCATACCTTGAGATGGAGACAACAATACCCATTTTATAGAAATAATCAGTGCTAGGACCTTTCTGTGCATCAGTGATTCTAAGAGTTTTGTATTTTTACATATATAAGCCCCCCCTTAAAAATAGGGTTACTGAGATATAATTATACCATATAATTCATCCATTTAGAGTGCACAGTGTAATGCTGCCTTTGGCAACCCATACCTGGGGAGCTCTGAACTGTGTTTCAAAGCAGGAACTAGTATTATTCCCACTTGGCAGATACTGAAATTGACACAGAGAGACAACATGCAAGGGAGTCAGAATCAAGAGGGAAAGCCGGCAGGACCCTGAGGTAAACATCCTGCTGGGAACGCATCTCAGGCCACAGTCACAGGGTGTCTGCGGGTGGAGGGACACAGGGAAGGACACATTGAGAGACTGCGGGGATAGGAGCGACTGGAGGGTGGCGGCCTCTCAGTCAGAGCCTCTGAGCTGCCTGGCTCCTGCTCTGCCACGGCTGCTGTGAGACCTTTCCTTGCAAGAACATCCTGAGCCTAGGGCTGGGAGTTTGGCTCAGCAGCTTAAGCGCCTGCCTGGTAGGTACAAGGCTGTGAGTTCAATCCACGGTGCCACAAAAGAAAAAGAAAAAAATAAATAAATAAAAAAAGAACACCCTGAGCCTCTCCTGGCAGCTGCTTTTGGAGCTCAGCCCATAACCAACTAGGCCTAGGACACTGAATCACTGAATCCTTGCTTTCTGCAAAACCCACCTGCGATGGTGTGAACTTCAGATATCAGCTCGTCTGGTTTAATGAGTAGATAACCGGTAAGCCATTACTGGGTGTGGTTGTGTGTGTGTGTGTGTGTGTGTGTGTGTGTGTGTGAAGTGTTTCCAGAGGAGACTGGCTTGTGTCTCAGTGGGCTAAGTGGGGAAGATAGACTCTCAGCAAGGTTGGGCATGAACATCAGAGCTCCAGGTTTTTTGACCTTTGTACTCCAGGACGTGACCCATTTGTTTCCCTGGATTCTCAGGCCTCTAGACCTGGAATGAGCCACAATACCAGACTCAGGGTCTCCAGTTTGCACATGGAATGTTGTGGAACTTCTCAGCCTCCAAATTTGCATAAGCTACTTCCTCTATACATCCCTTCTCATCTTTCTATCTATGTATTGACCAATTGATTCTATGGGTCCTGGCTTTCGGGAGAATCTTAATATACCACCTTTTCTATTTCCAATACAATTTTCTTCTGTACTGACCCTGTAAAAAATCTCTAAAGACCAGGCCCCCATCTTTGGATCTCACAGTGACAACTAGTCTGTTTGCTCTGTCTGCTGGCATCTACAGGGTGGCGATGCAGAGGGAAAAGCCCAGTGAAGACAAGAGGAGGTCAGACAATGCAGGGAAAGGGAGGGTGTGCAGAATTAGCTGCTGAGAAAACTGGGGCTGCAGGCAAGGGCTCTGGCTTCCTTGAGCTGGAGGGGAAAGGGGGAACGTAGAGCTGTGCTCAGTTAGGCTCAGTGCAGCAATAGCTGTCACTAATGCAGGGAGGACACTAGGCTACTGCCTTTAGATACAGCCAAGTGAGATGGCAAGGCATGGAGTGAACTGGATACAAGAATTACACCAGCAAACCCAGGTGAGAGTGGAAATTGCTGACATTGCCCGAATAGATTTTCCAAAGTAGTAATTCCTGGAGAAAACTTCAGCAGTTAGTGCTCCAGCTGCTTGTGGGAGATCAGGACTTATTGCATGCAATCAAAGACAAGTCCAAGCTCAGAGGGAGCAGGAGCCCCAGGCGGCCTCCTGGCCAGATGCTATGGGACCAGGATTGAAGAGCAGTCACACGGGACACGGCTCAGGATGGCTCCACACAGAAAGGGGCGAAGCCAGTGCCATGGACTCTTGGCATCCTCCTGCCCTTTTGAGGTTCAACTGCTGCAAATGCACACCACCCCTGGGAACCCCCCAAAGGCAGGGCAGGAGGGATTGTAGCCAGTAATGCTTGCACTGGTAACCATGTGAGTCATTTTCCCTCGCTGTTTTCCATGGTGTCTCAGGATCTCCCTTTCCTGCAGCTGCTTCCCTGATGTTTTCCCCCACCACTCTCTGCAGGCTCCTTTTCTTTCAGCTACACTGACCTTGTGTGCCCTTAAAGCATCAAGCATGCTCCTGGCTCAGGGCTTTTGCACTTGCTATTTCCTCTCCCCAGATAGCCAAATAACTCACTCTTCTCCTTTTGGTTTCTGCTCAGTCATCACCTTGATCTCCCTGAACGCCCCAAGTACATGCATCCTCCCTCAAAACAGCTCCCTTGGGTACGCTTAGCCTTGCTGCATATCTCAAAATAATCATCACCACCTTTACACAGTGCGACTCTGCCTCAAAAAACCAGGGCCAGGAGTTTGGCTCAGTGACTTAAGCGCCTGTCTGACAGGCATGAGGTTGTGAGTTCAATCCCCAGTGCCACAAAATAAAAAAAAATCATGACCACCTAATATTCGTATTTTTATACACACATGTGCGCATGTGTATGCATCTTCCATGTGATCCTGGTGGAGCACAAGTCCTTCGAAAACAGACTACATTTTGTTTATTGGTGTAGCTCTGTCCCTTGAACAGTGCCTGGCCCTGTTTTGAGCAGACACTCAAAATACTCATGGGATTGAATGAACTCCCTTTAGACTGCATGATTCCTTCCCTTATGGCTTGAATGTTTGTGTTCCATGAGGAAACTTAAACCCCCATGTGACAATATTAACAGAGGCCTTCTTGCTATTAAATCATGAGGGCAGAGCCTGCAGGAATAGATGAATGCCTTTGTAAAAGATTCGAAGGGGTGAGTTTGCCTCTTAGGCCCCTCCTGACGTGAGGACGAAGCAAGAAGGCACCATCTTGGAAGCAGAGGCACTGAGCTTCAGACACCAAACCCACTGGCGCCCTGACCTTGGACTCTCCAGTCTCCAGGGTTATGAGATTGTTACCCAGTCTTGCGTATTTTGTTAAAGCAGCACAAATGGACTAAGACACCTTTTGAACCAAGCTAGTGACTTCTCTCTTTGTTGCTGTTGTTGATAATTTCCTGTTTGTTGATTTGTTTTCTAAACCCATCCTTACAGCTGTGGATGTTGCTCTTCCTTCCTCATATTCTGTGATGTGATCGAGGGCCCCCAAAACAAGGCTTCACCTCTATCCCTGCTGCTCCTCACTGTGAGTCCAAAATCCCCTGACTACAAACCAGTTTCCTACTCATTATTGCCCTTGGGTGCTGGCTGGTGCTGTTGCCCACCAAATATGAACTCCCTTCAGTTTATCTAAATCCTACCAAATTTCCTACTCCATCTTCTACCTGCTCTCTCCCGACCCCATCTATTCACCAGTTTCTCCTTTCTCTGAGTCCTTAAATCTCCTCAACACTGTTTAGTACTAAAAGGTTAAAATATGCTAGTTTTGCTTCCGAATCAGGCTGCTGTTCTTCTGGGACAGGAAACACACCTTCCACATCTTCCGCAGCCTCTGCGGATGAGCACCCTGCAAGGAGATGATGCGTCAGTGCTGGGCATCTGTCAGAAAATACACAAAATCAGAAGGCAGCGTGGAACATCTCTCCCTCTTGCTGGTGTGGCTCCTGCCACCTCCATGCAGGTGTCTCTTAGATCACTGGGAGAGATAATGAAAGGCACAGCAAAAGGAAAGGCCAGGCAAGGATCCTGCTACACATGGTGTCACTTACTCAGCTCGATCTAAGGCTCAACATTGCAGTCACCAATCTAATCACAAACTCTAGAACCACAGGTCCCTGGGATAGAAGGAGCCTTGAATAGCATCTGGTCCAAGCTCTGAGAGAGCATCTGGTCCAAACAGGCAGCAGAAACTGGCATGGGTTGAATTCAGCAGAAAAGGGTCATAGCCAATGGGTCGGGAGAGGACCCAAGAACTAGCATTTGGGAGCAAAGCCCCAAAACAGGCCATAGAAGATGACAGGTGAAAAAACTGTTGCCACGGTTGTGGACCCTGGACTCTGACTTGCACTAGAGAGATACAGCCCTGGGCCTGACAGTGCCCGCCTTCAGAGGCCTCACCACTGACCAGTGGCGTTTGATTCAGAGAGTGTGGGTCACTGTCATGGCTGCCAAGCAGGGCAGGAAAATGGAGATTTGACATTTTTGGTGAGATGAGATTCTGCTTCTGACTCCCATTCTTTGGAAGGGAGATTTCCCAAACAGAAGATGAGTTCAGTGCCTGATGCCCCTCCTCCTCATCATACCATAGCACACACAGTAGTGGTCCAGAGAGATGGAGTTAATCCCAGGAGTTGGGGTTAAGAATCCAGGCTCCATAACTCACCCTCTTTCCACTCACTTAGGTGTGAAAGAAGCAACTAGTAAGAAAGGGGAAAACTAGGACAATTCTCGCAGAGCAATGATCAACAATCCACGTGCAGTTATTTTAGGTAATAGCTTCCGTTTAGATTTGATCACCACTCAGCTTTCCCTCACAGCAGCCTTCGTTCAGACATCGCCTCCTCTGGGAACCCTCTGGAATCCCCATTCTCAGATGTAGAGCTGTCTCAATGCTTGTCACTTAGCTTGTCATTATCTAAATGTGTTTTCCTCACTAGGTTGTGAGCAGCTGAGGGCCGACCCCAAGGCTTGTCAGAGTTGAGTCCTGAATGCAGAAGGGTGGGAAGGGTAGATTCTCTGCCCTCAGGGAGGTTCCTTCAGGGAAGCCCAGCATTTGGTGTTCCTGTCTCATTCATGATTAATTAATACACCCTACTCATTAACCTTTATGCTTGCTTCTGTCTACAATCACCTCTTCTACCACCCAGGCCTTCCGAAGTCCTGAAGTTGTCTTGATCAATGACAGAGTGAAAATGGCATGGCACATAATGTGTGTTCACTAGGTACAGACTGTTAAACTGGAGTGGGGGAAGGCAAACTAGGCAGTACTACTGCTAAGTGCTACCTCCACTTAGCAGATGAGGTCTACAGAGGCTACGCACAGTTCTGAGGGCTAAGTCCCAAGGCCAGTCGGTTTCAGAGTCTGCTTCTTGTCCAGTGCTCCTTCTGTAATCATCGCAGAGCCCTGACCCACGGTCCTCCCGGCAGGCCAGTCCGCCGGCCGTGCTCCCCGTGCACAGCCACACAGACTCTCCCCACACCGCCCACCATGGGCTAAGCCTACACCTGCCACTCATCTGTTCTGTCTGTCCACCTAAAATCATCTTCTCCAAGCATCTTCCAGAGCATCCCAGCCACATATTACAAGTCTCAACTTGCAGATGCTGGCACTTGAGGTGGCCCGGCGTTACAAAGTCACAGCCAGTGTCTCTTCCTGAAAGCAAATGACAGAGTTAGCAAAGCAGGTGCACCAAGTCGGGAGGCAGAGGCCGAGCTGGGCAGCTCTGGCGGGATGGAAAGCACAGGCAGGTGCCTGACGGCAGGAAGCAGACTCTTGGCATCCAGACGCCTTGAGGTGGCCCGGCGTTACAAAGTCACAGCCAGTGTCTCTTCCTGAAAGCAAATGACAGAGTTAGCAAAGCAGGTGCACCAAGTCGGGAGGCAGAGGCCGAGCTGGGCAGCTCTGGCGGGATGGAAAGCACAGGCAGGTGCCTGACGGCAGGAAGCAGACTCTTGGCATCCAGACGCCTTAAAAACAACAGGAAGGGGCCTGTAGAGACGCTGACTCAGCAAGACAGATGTCACAGGAATGAGCCAAGTGCTCCCTGGAGGGACATGTGGCCTTCCCTTCACCTTGGAATGAAAATACTTTGATGTCTGGAAACCAATTCAAGCTCACCGTAGTCCTCCCTAATCATCAGGTTCACCCAGTCTCTGCAGCAGTCCACGGGTAACCCATCCATGGCCATCTCTGGGCCTTGGCCTGGCTGTCACCATGTTTGAAGACCCCTTCCTGGTGTCTGTCCCTCTGAATTTTCGTACCCTTTATAATCAAACGCAGGTGCTGTGTCCCCCGGGGAGTGTCTCTGGCCCCGCCTGTGTCCTTGCGGATCTCTCAGGGCATTCACTCGGTCATTGGCTTTGACATGTTTTCCCATTGAGTTCCATCCTATACTTTTTTCTGAATGTAGGACATATCCTCTACACTAGGCCATGAGTCTTCCAGTGGTTGACCATGTCACAAATTCCCTTTTCCTCTGTAAGGACCTCGTAAAGCGCCGTACATATGACAAATATTTTTAGCAAAACAATCCATTGGTATTATAGTATACCGCATTTTATTATAGTGTACTGTATTGATTTGGCCTCCATTAAAATTATCTATTGATTATTAATAATCTCTTTTTAAAATTAATGCTGTTATCAAATTGCTATATATTCCATCAGACACCAGAGGTTGACCCTACTTGACATTCTCCAAAATTGTTCTCTTGTCTACCCCTAGCTGCAAGGCTAGGAAAACTAAGATGCTCAGTCCCCAGCAGCCCTTGCACTTGGGGAAGAGAGGGCACACATTCCGATTCTGATCAGTAAGACCGAAGGCTGGTCTCCTGGGTCACCTCCTTCCCCATCCCTCCTGCTTTCTGCCTGGAATGCAGACAGGATGGCGAGGCCCGTGGTGTCTTGTGGCTAATGTGACAAGCGTAAAGAAAAGGCCCTAATCCTCCCAGAGGTGCTGTCTTCCCTGACACTGTCAAAACCATAAACCAGAAGCCGCCACCCCTCTAGAGAATGATGGGGGCACCCTATTAGGTGAAGCTACTCGGGTCAGGTTTCTGTGATTTGCGGGCAGATAAGAACATTGCTAACTGATACTCATCTACATTGCCAAAAACAGAAAAAAAAGATCACGAAGATGAAAAAAAATCAACTGCCACTCTGTTATTATGAGTAATTTCATTGTATATGATTCAGTTTTTGTAAAAATGTAAATCACATCTATTTTGAAGCAGGATCTTGCTTTATAGTTCAGGCTAGATTTGAACTTATTGCGTAGCCTAGGCTGGCATCGAACTCACAATGCTCTTCCTGCTTCAGCCTCCCAAGTGCTGGTATTACAGGCTAAAAATCACATTTTATTTTATTTTTGGTGCTGGAGATCAAACTCACAACCTTGCACCTACCAGGCAAGTGCTTATGCCACTGAGCTAAATCCCCAGCCCTATTTTTTGAGACAGAGGCTCACTATACAGTTCAGGCTGGCCTTGAACTCACTTTGTAGCCCAGGTTGGTCTCAAACTCACAACAATCCTCCTGCCTCAGCCTCCCAAGTGCTGGGATTAAAGGTGTGTGCCACAGCGACCGGCTTAAAAATGACATTTTAATAAAATAAAATATTTTAATTGTATGGTTTATCAGAATCATTTAGCACATATTGTAAACATTTTAAAACCTTTCCAGAAAGAAATACGCTATATCCTACGTATTATTGTGGGAGACAATTTGAGTGACTCGCCTCAAATGTAGAACAATTGCTACAACTTCGATTATATCGAGACTTAATTTTTTATACTGATATGTATAGAGCTGACTATGGTAATTTTTTTTTAGTTGGTTCTAAGCATTGCAAATAAGGCTAGCTGAAGTACTGATAAGTAATCTCTAAAGCCATCAGACAGTTTTTGTTTATTTATTTATTTATTTATTTATTTTTGTGGCACCGGGGATTGAACTCACGGTCTCACGCCTGCCAGACAGGCACTTAAGCTGCTGAGCCAAACTCCCAGCCCTGGTTTTTTGAGGCAGGGTCGCACTATGTAGCTCAGGCTGGCCTTGCACTCACATTGTAGCCCAAGCAGGCCTGGCACTCACAACGCTCCACCTACCTCAGCCTCCTGAGTGCTGGGATTAAAGGCGTGCACCACCATGCCCGGCTCTTTTGTTTTTTTATATCGTGCTTTCTATAAAATATATAGGCACAATGGGATGGCAGAGCCAGTGAGCTCCAGGAATGTCGCCTGGATAAGAGCCTCGAGAAAGAGGCTATGAGTCCCCAGGGCATAAAAGTTTACATATCAGAAACCGAAACAGCAGCCTCCAAAAACAATTTAGTTGCTACCTTGATTGAGTTATGCAAATTGATCCCTCTGCATATCTTTATCTCTGCATTTTGCACAGATGCCTTTTTTACTACCTGGCCAGACAGCTCAAGTTACTCACAAAGTTCCCACCATCCTCACTGTCACTCATCCTCAAGCCACCCGCTTTGTCACAAAATAATAAATTCTGGGAGAGGCCTAGGATCAAGACCTTTGTCTGCACACCCTCACGAGGATTGGACTCAGGACCCCTTGGCTGCCCTTGACTTTAAATATGTCTTGGTGTCTTTACTCTCGCTGTGGGTTGCATTGGAGGTGGTAGATTAAAATTAACTTGCTGGGATTCCAATAACATCTCAGTGGGATTATAAATATAACTTCTTAGATTGTAAAGAAAACTAAAAAAAGGTTTACCGTATCAATAGTTGGGGTTACAATATATCATCACTATTTTAGGTCATATATACCAGAATTTATTTTCTTCAACCCCTTCCCATAATGTTGGATATTGAGTAGTTTCTAATGCATAACTCTTATAAATATTGTTTTGGAAACTTCTTTACAGATAATTATGAAAATGGTAATTCATACCAACTCATTCTTAGAAATGAAGTTTAAACATGTGCGCGACTTAATGTGTTTGATATATTATGCCACATTTTCTTCAACAAATTCTACATTATTTTTTCCTGATAGCATAAATGATAAAACAAAAAATATTTAATATTTTAAAAGATCCGAGAATAACAAAAGAAAAATAAATGACTAAAATAATATCAAGTCAGCCAAGCATGTTGGCAATACATGTAATCCCAGCACTCTGAGGCTGAGGCAGGGGGATCACAGGCTCAAGCCTACTCTGGGCAATTTATCAATTTAACAAGACCCTATCTCAAAACACTTTTTAAAAAAGGTTTGAGTATACAGGTCAGTATGAAGGCCCTGGGCTCAACCCACTTTCCTGTAAGATCTCATAGAATGAAGGAAAGACAGCCAATCTTCATTTCTTAATTAATCAGAGAATTGGCACTATGTGTGGTCACGTTGGCCTGGTCAGATCAAGGGTCTGTGTCATTGCTACTACCCTGCTTTCTCTCTACCTTGCTCCTGGACTAAGATTACCAGTCATTCTTACTCCACTTCAAACTCCTCAGCCTGTTTGGTAATGTGGTCTGTAACTCAAATCTAATTACATTGTTCCCTAGTTGGAAAACCTTTGTAATTCCTTATTGCTGCAAAGCTCCCCATAATTTGGCCCCAGCTTTCTCTTCCAATGTTTTGTTCCATGATTTTCCTCCACTGCATTCCAGCCAAAACTAACTTCTGGTTAATGTGCATAAACCAGAATCTTCCAGCCTTTTTCCTTCTCTCTCAACTCCTGCTTTCTTCCATTTCCCTAGATTATTTTCCTTTTTTCAAATATTTGAACACAAAAATGTCATACTCTAGCACGATCACATTTGTGGAAATGTTCATATTCTTAGTTGGAAGAAATCTCTCTTTCCCCTCTCATGGTATTTATTCTGAAACTCATTATTATTTGTTACACTGTCTGCCTTATAACAATTCCAGGAAGCCCCAGGGTTAGTACTGGATTCTTCGTTGCAGCTCTGTAAGTATCTAGAGCATGGATCTGCTCATAAGAGTGATCACTGGAGGTTCCCGGAGAGGGACAGTGAATCAGTGATTTCATGCCCTCGTACTCCTCATTGTTCCTGCTGCTTAATTTAAAATGCATTCATCTAAAACACGTGAAATAGCTGTAGGTCAAACATAGCTATCAGAAATTTCAAATGGAGCAAACTTATACATTTTATACAACATTTGAATCCAAATTACCCTCTAGCAAATACATTATTCAGTTCATGAAATATACCTACATTAATCTGGAACAAAGGATTCTCATTAATTAAAAAAAAATGTTGGCGATAACTACATGTGGGAAAACTGAATATAAAGCAGACGCACATCCGGTAAAGATGCACAAAAATATGCATCCACTCAAGCCAAGCTAACTTATTTTATGATTATCCAGAAGAGAGGTATTTGAAGTCTCCAAACATTTAAAAAATAATGGCAAGGAGAGGGAAAGGCTAATTACCCTGATTTGATGAGCACATGCTTTATGCATGTGTTGAAATATCACACTGTACCCCATTAAGATGTACAATTATTGCAAGTTAATCAAAAATAAAAAATTTGAAAGGGGAAGTGTTGGCGGGATGTTGGGGTCCCTCACTGTCAGAACAAGGTGGAACTAGAGGAGAGAGGCCAGCTGAGTACCTTGGCTTCTCCTTCTATAGCTCTAACTCCTAGTCTGCTTCTGATCAAATCCCAGACTCCTGATGGAGGGCATGTGCTTGGTGTGGCCTGGGCAAAGTGTCTGCCAATGCTTTAGTTGAGGGAAGGAGGCTTCTTAGATCCTGGATACTATGGTTTGGATAAGATTCATCCCAGTCAAGCTTCATATTAAAACTTAATTTCCAATGTAACAATGTAGATAGGTGGTTGGACCTTTAAGAGATAATTAGGTGTAGGACTCTTGCCCTCACAGATGAATTATTGCCTTGTTTTAGGGAACGGGTTAGGTCTCTCAGAAGTAAGCTGGGCCTTCTGGGACTGGTAAAGCAAGTTTATCCTTGGTGTTTTGCATCTTCCATATGCACTGCTTGCTACTGTTTCATTGCACACCTCCATGGTGTGATGCCTCTGCCATGGGGGTCTCCTGAGATGTCAATAGATGCCAGCCCTATACTCTTAGATCTCCAGAACTGTGAGTTGAATAAATCTCTTTTCCTTAGAAATCATCAAGTTTCAGGTATCTTCTTATAGCAACACCAAACAAAGTAAGACACAGGTCCTATGACCCAATAATTGAAGTGGGATGATGTGTATACACACAAGGATTTTTAAGATAAAAAGTACATGGACCCAAAGAAATTCACCTATGTCACACCATTGAAGGCATGTGTCTTTAAGGGATATGTTTGAGAAGCGTCTAGAAAGATGATCTCTATGGTATCTTCAACCTTTAGCATTTTCTAGGGCTATATATTTCCATAGATAGCCCTTAGCTTTCTTTTTCCTCTTCCAACCCAGTTCAGGGTTTTCTGAGTTGACCCATAGGTGGCTGGGCTGTATTTGGGATGTAGGAGGTAGAGAAAAATAAGAGAAGTTACATTAGGGGCACAAATTCATAGTTGGACACAAGAGAGTACATTTTGGCTCTCTTTGTAATCCATTTATTTCATTTTTGTGCAACATTTACTCTTCAACATTTACTGTTTTGTGCAATACAAAATTCAAATTGTTGAGTGTTATTAATTACTGTGAGAAGTACAAAGACATTTGAAGAATGGTCCCTGCAGTCAAGAAGTGACACAAAGATCAACCTACCAGAGGCACTAATGGCCATGCCAGCTTAGTGACTAAGGCTGCAAATGTGTCTTCTCAGGTACAAGCTCAAACATTCCTGGTCTTGCAAGACAAAATGTTACATAGACATGGTCCAAAAGAATCATTTATTGCATGGGATTATTTGCTATAGAAAACTGGCAGCAAACAGATCAACAAAACCCTGCATAGCTGACACATTTGCCAAGACATGGAAATGGAGTTCCTCAAAATTCACTGTGAAAGATGATTTAATCTACATTCCTTTGTAACTGTCCCACCCACAGTGCCGAATGACAATGAGTAGGATTTAACATTTGAGCTACCTCACCATCCCCTTTCCACTGAGCAGAGACCAGCGAACATTTTATATTCTTGACACACAGGACTCGGAAGGGAACTAAGATAGGAGAAGGAAGAAGCCCAATGAATTGAAAAGTGAATGAACTGGGAACCAGAAGACCCTGAGCCTAGTCTTTCCACTGACTTTATCTCATTATATTGTAGTGAGCAAGATGTCCTACTTTGAGGCATCTGTAAGACAAAACGAGTAGATATAGTAGTCACTTTTACCATTACTGAGACTTAGTACCTGACATCTGAAACTCAAAGGTGAAGAGATTTAATTTAGCTCACGGTTTCAGTGGATTCAGTTTCCTGGTCACCTGGCTCCAAGGCAGAAACATCATGGTGGGAAGGAATGGTGAAGCAAAGTTGCTTAGTTCATGAGGTCGGAAAGCAGACAACGTGAGCAGCACCAGAGAGAAAGAGGAATCAGACATAGACCCCAAGGCCACGCCTCCACGAACCACCCAAAATCACCCCAAAATATGCTCCACCAGTGCCCCCAAAACCAATCAAATTAGTGTTCTACCTTAACCACCACAGTAGGGAAGGGTTGAAAGTTGATATTTATTGTAAGTCCCCAAGGAAATGCCGTGCTCCATTTAATGCTAGTGGGTAAAATTGGATCCCTAATTTTGAATGGCAGACTCTAGGCTGTCTGATATAGACCATTAACTGGGGTAACATCTGCTCCCTTTTTCCCGTCCCCGCTTGCATATTTGAAAAGACAAACCATACGCCTCCTCTCCAATGCAGTAAGACTTTGCCTGAAAATAAGCTAACAGAGATCATTTCGGGGACTTGATCATGGCTCGATTTTAACTTGTCAAGAGCCCTGCCTGGCAGGAGCTTATGAGGTTCAGTGTGATTCCGTGCAGGAGAACTCACAAACCAGACTCTGGCTCAGAAGTGTTCCTACTGGAGGTGGATTGCTGCAAGCTGTGGGTTTTGACAGTGTTACCCAGGGACAAATCCCTCTGGTCCCAAACCCTCCTCCTCTCCTACCTCTGTTTATGCTCTTAGTTCCGGAGACTCAGTCAATGACAAAAGGCCAGCTCTGACTCACAACAGCGCTGTGAATACTGTGACCCTGGTGGGCTGTGGGGCCTGTGATGTTTATTTCATTTCCCTTTCCTTCTGTACTCAGCTGGGCTCTTGGGAAGGAAAGGGAAGGAAAGCAGCCCACGCTGAGTAGCCAGTCAAGAAATACTGAGTACTTTCCAAGTAGTGTGCATTGTGGGCAAACAGGAGGAAACTCCAGAGCCCAGAGCTTGAGAGCTGCTTGGGGACTTGGTGGGGACCTCATTCCCTGACTTCCTTAAACAAAGCCACCAGCCCTGAGAAAGATCACTCCAGCTGTGTTGGAGTGTTTGGGGGTGGGGAGAGGCCTGGGATAGAGGTCACTGGAAAGCACTTATGACCATGGGGCCTCAGTGCATTAATGCACTTAAACAGATCCCCAAGGTAGACTGACCTTCTCTGAGTCTGAATGATTTGGAGGGTATAGATGCGCAGCCTGGACCAAGTATGCTCTCAGGAAAAGCAGGGCCGGAGAAATGCATAAAGCCATGATTGCAGAGCCCCTTTCTCCCTCCTTCAGCCTCAACCCAGGAACAAGCTTAGAAGCCCCAAGGGGTCCATTCACAGTGTGTGCATGTGTGTGCAACTGCGGGCGCTACCTCTCCCCATCAGCGCTCAGGGGAGCAGACTCACGAAAAGTGAGAAGGCAGAGGTTGCAAGTCCAGACAAATGGGACCATGCCCAACAGCAGACGAGAGGCTGGGAATACAGCAAGCTAGGGCACCTCAGCACCCCACTGTCTAGGGTGAGTTTTCTGCCCAGTGCAAGCAGGAAACAAGAACAACTGCTCCCAACTGCAGACCACTTACCAGTGGCCAGACACTGCACCAAATGTGATACTTGCGCCATCTCACTTAAACTATTTAAACCTTGCACCGCCACCCCCACTCCCCAGGGAGCTGTAATTATCTCCATTTACTAATGAAGGAAGTAAAGATTCCCAAGGGTTAAGTGGCTTGGCCAAATTTACACAGACAAGGAGAGGAGGAGGGAAGAAGCTGATCGGGTTTGCTTAACTGCAAATGCTGCTGTCTGCTGTGCCTGAAAGGACTTGCTGGAACTAAAGCTGGAAACCCCAGGAAGAAAGAGGAGAGGGAGAGTTACAACAGAAGTAAAGGGCAGGGTGACTGAGGATCTGGGTCCAACGCTGTGAGAACCTCAGCTTTAGAGCAAGATCACAATCACCTCCCAGAGTTGGCATTTGGGCTGGGAGTCAGCATATGGGTGCGGGGCCACTCCTGTGTGTCTTCGTGTGGACAGAGAAGGTCCTGGGCAAAGGCTCTCCAGGACCAGAGAGCAGACTTTAGACCCTCAGAGAGCCCTTTCCCACTTCAGAGCTGTGAACATTCTCTAATTTGCCAGGAGAGAAAAGTAGACTGAGGATCTGCACAGGGCCCCTGCACCATGGAGAGTAAGGCGGGAGCAACCATGAGAGAGTTGGCCAGGGCAGTTCAGCGGGTGGATTGCACAGCAGACACAAGCACAAACGCAAGGAGACTGGCTTTCCAGTGCCTGTTTTTCTTGGTATTTCTGGACCCAGCCTTCTCCAAATGCCTTAATAAATTGCAAAGGAAAAGGATGACCCTGGAGAGATGAACTCTATCTCTACCTGGTATGATCTTCACAAATGCCATTAAGAAATAGAACCTTAAGCTGGGGGAGGATGGCACATGCCTGGCACCCCAGAACTCTGGGAATCTGAGACAGGAGGATTAGAATATAATTTAGCCAGGCTCTGTCTCAAAATTTAAAAAGGGCTGAATAGAGCTCTGTGCAAAGGCCCTAGGTTCAATCTCCAGAATCTCAAAAAGGAAGGAAAGAAGGAATGAAGGAAGGAAGGAAGGAAGGAAAGAACGAAGGAAGGAAAGAAGGAAGAAAAGGGAAGGGAAGGGAAGGAAAGGAAAGGAAAGGAAAGGAAAGGAAACGAAAGGAAAGGAAGAAAAAAGAGAGGACAGGAGAGGAGAGGAAAGAAAAAGTAAAGGGGAAGAGAAAAAAAGGGAAGCGAAGGGAAGAGAGAAATGTGATCTTTTATTATTTTTCAATGTTATCAAGTCTTGCTTGGTAGAAACTTAACCAAGGGAGAAATCAGCAGCATTCATACCTTACTCATCTTTACTCATATTCGTTGCTTAAAGAAATATAAAACACACTCTCTGCCTCCAAGAAGCATGCAATTTTTGTTTGGTTTGGTTTGTTTCTTAGGTGCTATATTGAGATATAATTCACATACCACATAATTCCCCAAGTATGCCTTTCAGGATTTTTTTAGTACAGTCACAAAATTGTGAAACCATCACCACACTCAATTTTAGAACATTTCATCATCCCAGAAAGAAACACTCTAGCCACTTAGTAGGAGCTCCTTCTTTCCCTTCAAACCACCCGCTGCTACCCAGCCCCAGGCTATGTCCAATCTATTTCTGTCTGTATAGATTTGCCTGCTCTGGACTGTTCACATAAATAGAATCATACAATATGTCTTAGTCACTTTCTTGTTGCTGGGACAAAATAGCCAACACCCACGATTTAAAGGAGAAGATATTTATTTGGGCTCACAGTTATCAAAGGTTTTGGCCCATACTTGGCTGGCTCCAAAGAGGTAAGGGCAGGGCGAAAGAAAGATGGGCAGGTCATGGTAGCAAGGAAACAGAGAGAGCGGAAGAGGAGCCAGGAAGAGGACTACGTCCTTCCAGGTGACTCCCCCAGGGGCCAATTCTCCCCACCCCACAGGTACCTGGTCACACTGCACATCCAGCCCTGAGCTCTTCATTGATGATTGATAGCGCCCGCATGACCCAGTCAGGTTCCGAAGCCTAGCTTCCAAACCCAGCAGCCCTTTGGGGGACATTGTAGATCTAAACCTAGCACAGTATGTCGTCTTTTGTGACCGGTTTCTCTCACTTAGCTTGTGCTTCGGAGGTCTGTTCGCGCTGTACCATGGATCAGTACTTCATTCTTTGTTTTATACTGAATCCTGGTACTCCATGGTATGATGCGCCACATTTATCTGTCACCAACCCACAGACATAGGTTGTTTCCACCTTTCGACCCCTATGAAAAGCACAGCTGTGAACATTCACATACAAGCATTTGGCTGGATGTATCTTTGTTTTCTCTTGGGTATGTACCTAGAAGTGAAATTTCTGGGTCATATGATGGCTTTATGTACAAGTTTTTGAGGAATTTCCAGATTATTTTCCAAAATGGCTATGTCATTTTTCATTGCCATTAGCAATACAACTCTCTCCACTTTCTCATCAACACTATATCTGTCTTCTTTTTTTATTATTGTTGTCCTACTGAAGGTGACATATCATTGTATTTTAATTTATTTATTTTTTATTTTAAAGAGTATGTAACAGAATAAAAGCAATCAAAACAAACCAGTGTAAGAGATACAGGACTTCAAAACATTTTGAAATCAACAGTAGTTACCATAATGTCCCTTGATGTCTTCAAAATAGCTGCAAATAACTTCAGACATAGTATCAATCAAACAGAACAGAATAGAACAGAAGCAATAAAAACAAAACAAAGAATGTGATAAAGGACTTTAAAACAAGCCAATAATAACTCCAAAATTGCTACCATAATATATCTTGCTATCCTTGAAATAGCTTCTCCTGCCATGATATTTAACATCATCAAACAAAACAAAAGAGAATAAAGTCCAACCCAACAAAACAATGGAAACAACATAGGACCTCAAAACAAGACCACAGGGAATCAACAATGGCTGCAACCCTCAGAAGGAGGACTCCCCCCCACCCAGATGACACATTGCTTAGCGATATCCTCTGAAGCTATGATCAGACCACTGGCCCTAGACCTATAATGTTGGTGAAACACCAAAGCACCACATGCATCCAATTGCATTTCACCTCAGTAACTATCATCACAGCCTGTGTTTCTCCAGACAAGCAAATCTCTTGGGATGGTACTTCTTATCTGCCTGCCCACGCGCTGGAAGGGTCTGGGGCCTGGCTGTTCCCAGTCTGCCAGAGGCCCACTCACTGCACCAGTTCCCAGACTGATCTTCTTTGGTGCTGTGGCCATTGTTCTATCTTGCATCACTGTATTTTAATTTATATTTTCTAGTTAATAGAGATATCAAGCATCATCTCTTTGGGCATTTCTATGTTCTTTTTGGAGAAATGGGTATTTAGATATTTTGTCCATTTAATTTAAATTTAAAACATTCTCTAAACCAGCTGTGGTGATGCAAGCCTATAATCCCAGCACTAGGGAGGCTGAGGCAAGAGGATTGTCACAAGTTCAAGACCAGCCTGGTCTACGTAGTGAGTTCAAGGCCAGCCTGAACTACATAGCAAGATTCTGTCTCAAAACAAATAAGCAAATATACAAACCTTCTCTATAAGACTCTTTGCTCAAAAAAAAAAAAAAAAGTTACAAAACAAAAAGGCATAACTGTTTTCTCTGTGGTCCAGAACTGAAAAAACCCTATTCACTTGATAGAGCAGAGGCTGGAGTTTCCAGGCAAAGCTCATTCTCAAAGCACCGAGATTTTAAGAACTCAGGGCTGGGGGAACGGATGACAGTAATGCACATTTGCAAGTTCTGTAAGAAGGCAGTGGTATCTCTGTGCTCTTCCCAGAGAGCACAAACCTTATACACAGATGGCATCTCAGTCCAGTTCAGGTAAATTGATCGTGCTAAAAATAACACAGGGAGCCAAAAATAACCTATTGCTAGCAGGTTTCCTCCAGTTGGGATTAAATCCATCAGCTGTGCATTCCAGATAACTTGAAATCAGCTGAAAGGCATTGTGGTGAAGTGGACACCAAGGTCTCCTCTGACAGAATGGCCCTGAGAGTAAATATGGAAACCTGAGAAGATCCATTTTGCCTGGGCTCGGTGCTGCATGTTGAGTGATATTCTTAATTGGCAGTGTGGGAGTACATGAAGCTGTACTGTGATCATCTTGTGTGTCCTGTTAACTGATCAAGCCCTTTCAGAATGAAGTGTCATATACTTGGCATTGGATTAATAAAACTTCCGAGGCCCTGAAGGAATTACACCATCCAGCAGGAGCCCAGCTTGCAGCAGATGAAGAAATCCCAGTTCAACCTGACCATCAGGATCTCCACTGGCTGAGTCTGAGCAGAATAAGAAATTGAAGAGGATCAATTTTAGATTTTAATTACCTTGAACTATAACTTGCAAAAGCAAGCAAATTTGATTATGGAGATTAGCTTCTTTGAACTTTGACTTGGTGAAGGAATTTAAGTCTTTGAGCTTTAAATTCTCCCTGGGAATCCAACAGTGAGAAGGAATTTATATTCAAACCTGAGGTGTTCCTAGATTGTACACATTTAATTATTGATTTGTCTTTATGTAGTTTATAATTGAAAGTCCTTAGTAGGTCATTTAATTTCATTGAAGAGCTTTTGATGTGCTATGTTGGCAAATGTGATTAGACATAATTTGGGGATGGGGAAGGGAGTCAGTTTTTAACCATGGTTTGGAGTGGTTTATTTTACTAGTGGACTGTTAGGACCCATTTCAAAACCTCCAGGGTACATTGTCCCAAAGAGATCCCGGGAAGATACTGAGATATAGACGGTACCCAAGAAGCGGGGACTGAGTGGGAAACCAGCACGTCCCTGGCTTAGTGTAGTTATCCAGCCTTGGGGGAAGAGCCACACGCTTGGTTGGCTCTTGGCTAGATGGCCAGACCCATCCAGGACTCATGGAGAAATGCTTCTTACTCGTTCTTAATGTTTCCTTTCCTGTGACATATGGCATCCCTGATTGCCTGTCTCCTTGCAGGTGGATTTGTTGGGATATCTGCTGACTCAAATCCCACTCTCCAACCTCATCTTTATGACAACTAAAGGTGGTGTTTTGATTTGTGTGTGTCTGTGTGTGCACTTCCACTATTTTTTGTCCTATTAATTAGTTCTGAGTGCCAGGCAAAAAGAATGGCACTATTTAAACTCTCAAAAGAACATAATCTTGAATTGCATACAAGGTATATTCACATGTTTACAGTAATACGTAAGTACATATACACATATGAATTTATATATAAAATATATAAATATTTATGTACACAAAACTGTGTCATTTGCTGTTGAAAACTTTTAGAATGCGTGTCTCTAGCTCTTTCCCTTGGTTAGTCATGTGTGAAAAAATAAAAATGGCCCTAATCTCTCAGATTTAAGGCAGAGAATCTCCAAATTGAGAGGCATGGAAACCACCTAGAGATGGTTGGGTCCCAACCTGAATTTCTGCTTCTGTGGCTTGAAGGTATTGCTGAGACTGCATTTCTAACAAATCCCCACAGTTCGAAAGAGTGGACAGTAAGGGCGTCTTGATCACACAGCCAAATATTCCTCTCCCTCACTTTACCCTCTCATCTTCTGCAATTGCAGTTACCCACAGTCAACTGATGTCCAAAAATATTAAATAGAAAATTCCAGAAAAAAAATTCACAAATTGCAAATTGTACTCAATGCTGAGTGGTGAGATGAAATCTCATGTCATCTCCCACCCGCATCAGCTAAGAATCATCTTTGTCTACAACATCCACACTGTATATGCTACCCTCCCATTAGTCACTCAGCAGCCATTGTAGATATCAGATGGACTGTTGTAGTATCACAGCACTTGTGTTCAAGGAGCTCTTACATCAATTTTAAATCATAATTTCTAGATCATTTGCCTCCCTTCATCTCTTCACATGGGCTTTGTTATCATTTCACATCACCACAAGGAGATGAAAAGTGAGACAATACAACAGAATATTTCGAGAGAGAGACTATATTGACATGCTTTTATTATAGAATGTTATTATAACTGCTCTGTTCGATTACTGGTTATTATTAATCTCTCATGCCTAATATATAAATAAAACTTTGTCAAATCTATGTATATAGAAGAAAAACATTTTCTGCAGTGTACTGTTTCAGGCACTCATTGGGGAACATATCCAGTGGATAAGAGGGACTGCTAAGCTTTTTATCTTATACTTAGAGATCCTCTCTACTGATCTCAACTCATATTGTAGTGGCTATAGCTGAGCTCAGAATTCATGGAGGCCAGCACTGGTTGACTCCACTTGCAAGCAACAAGAAGAGTAATTGAATTCAATGCGTAGTTGGGAGCAGCCAATGAATACTTGCTTAGTTGCCATGTTGAGTGGCAGCCTTCTGGCTCCACAGATCCTATAAAAACACTGTTAAACAAAAAAAATAATCCCAGAGTGTCTGACCACTAGTACCTTAAATGTATGTATCTCCACCCTTTCAGAGACCAGCTTCTGAGTCTCCTTTCTTGGTTGCCCGTCAAAAGCTAGATATAGAGACGAGAAGAGAGAGTACATGGCAATACTCCGAATGACTGCCAATTCCACCACAAGTTCGGACAGTACCTTTGTTGATGTATAAGACATTCCTGTTATAACAGACATTGCGTCAATTAGACTAAAAGCAATAAATCTCTGGGTCAAGTGACAAGTGGTTGGGGTCAAGATTCTTGCTTCCAGTACACATATGAAGAGGAAAAGTAAAACTGCTCATTTTGTAAGGGAAATACTGGATCTGAAACTAAGATACAAATGGACAAAACCCAGAAAACGTAAAACAAGTACTTGAGGGTATGAAATCCTGATATAAATGAAGAGCTAGTCATCAATCCCTCTAACACTTTGGGTGAGTTGAAGAGTCTGTGCTCTGAGACCCTCACAGCCACACTCCTCTTGTGAGAGATTCTTTGTGCTTCAGTGAGTATACGTGCTTTGACACGATGCTGTTGTCCTGTCCACAGCTGATTAGATCAGGGACAGTATTTGGTACAAGTAGTCTGGGCTATGAACAAGATTCTTGGCAAGGCTGGCTGACTTAATCAGATCTTCCGGGTGTTCAGAAATGGAAAAGGTAGCTGATAAGATAATGTAAGACACATACAGAAAAGACAACAGGGAGAACCCACAAACAGAAAGAAACCTCAGGCAGAAGTATGAAGAAGAGGAGAAAAAGGAGAAGTCGAGGAGGGAGAATAGTTCAGTAGCAGATGGGCCCCAGTGTCATTCTCTTTTTATAGCTGCTATGGTCACCTCCTTGGGTACAAACAATAGTTTTTTCTCGGGGATCCTTCCCTGGGCCCTGCAGAAGCCCTTTTTGTCCTTAACAACAAACTCCCATGAAATCAAGATAAGCTGAGTGTGTTTCTAGTTCTTGCAAACATAACTTTGTTAATAGAAACAGGCACAAGGAGAGATTGTTACAGACTAGAATCTTGGACACAAATGCAGATGAAATAGAAGAGGAATAAATTGTGAATTGCTTCATTTCCATTATAAACACTAAACAGGTCTGACTGGACAGTAGATCATATGGATTTTAAGTGCCAGCAGGCTACTGGAAACCAGCAACACAGTGTATCTGGTGGAAAAGCAAACAGCCTACGCTTGCCTCCACAATAGCTGAGTGTGGGAAAAGAGGGAGAAAGAAAGGGAAAAGGCTTTTGTATGTCTTTAACAAATATTTATATTAATGTGACCTCTTCAGAAGACCAGACTTTATGGAGACCTTAACAAGTCAACATGTGGGCATCCAAGCACCCAGGATGGTTGGTGGTGGCACAGATCAGGTGCCTTCCCTAACAGAGCCCCTGAAGGACCACGCACCTGCTACCATATAACCCTTCACTCGCCTTATTTGCTATAGCATTTCATTCACCACATTTTTTTTTATTTATCCAATGACTCCATTTTCTACCAAACTGTCCCACAAAGTTCCACAAAAGAAAAGGACAAATCTGTCTTGCTCACTACTCTGTGTTAGCACCTAGCATGGTGTTGAGCAAAGTTAATTCCCTTGAAATATTTGTTGAGAGAGTGAAAAAATAACATTCCATGAGTAATAGTGAAGTGGGAACATTACATTTGCAAAGCAAGAAATTCAAGCAGCCTGGGATGTGGTTTTTGAATATCTGTAAGACTTTGATATAGAAGAAGGAATAGGCTTTTTAGGCTTACTCAAGTGAGCGGAACCATGGCATGGCAAAGTAGGATGACCAGCCTGTTGACAGAGCCCTCAGCTCACCCACCAACTCAAGGTGGACCCCTCAATTAGACCTGGGCCGTCATTGCATTCATGCTAAAATTCGCTCCAGCTTCAATATATGAGGAACTATTGGCATTTGGGCATATATTGCTAGGAGATTTTTATTTTGGCTTCACCAAACACCCCAGCATTTACAGGTGTTAAAAACAGACTGGTTTGTCTCAGAAAGCAGGATTTATTTGTTCTTGTTTGTGTGACTCTTCAAGTGGAGTTGGGTAACCTCCTGCAGTGTGTGTTGTGGTAAGGATTCTTGCACTGGGTAAGATGCTGGTCAGGTTGACTTTTAGCTCCTTCAAATTCTAATTAAAGTCAGTGTGTTTGCGTTCGGGAGTCAAGAATATAAACCAAAGAAAAAAGAAATCTCTGTTTAATTCTGTGGCTTAATCTCACAGAGCCTCAATTGTTTCACCTTCTGTTATAGTGTGGTCAGATGGCCCCCAGTTAAGCCTCATGTAATCATGGATGGGCTGAGTCTGGCATTCATGATTGGTTTGTTGTCTGGCACTGGGATTGATGGTGAGTGTTGCACTGGCCCAGAGGTGGAACCGACATACAGCATAAGGGCAGGAAGAAGGTGTGTCCTCTCTCTCTTGCCAGTTCACGCCTTGCTGTTGCAGCCGCCCTGAATGGCTGTCTCACCACACCACGCTGCCTTGGAGCAGCTGAGTATGGACTGAAACCTCTAAGAACTGTAAGAAATAAACCTTTTCTTCCCTAATTTTGGGCATCAGGTGTTTTGTCTCAGCAACTAGTGAAAAGTAACTAAAACACTAAGGCTAGAGATACCTGCTCTTCCTATGGTTTTTAATATTGTCAAAGATCAGATGAGAGAATGTTTAGACTTTGAACATATAAAAGGCTCTATGAACTATCATCTCTACCCTTGATAAGAAAAAGAAATATTTGGGACACGGCTCGACTCCCAGGCCAAGATTCTGTCGGTCTAAAATAAGTGTTTGTCTTCAAACCCCCAGAGATGACTTAGAGATAGTTCCAGTCATTCTCTCTGCCCCTGCTTGGTGATAATCTGACTGTTAACTTGTTTTTACAGTGGTGGTGATTTTACTTGCTACGTAAATGTCAAGTTCCACTTTACTAGAAGTTAACATATAATATCTCCCCCCTTTCCTCACAGCAACTTCCTGTTAAATTATTTCTTTATGTGCACATTGATTTTTTTTTCTTTTCAATGTTAAGTCTTAAAATAGCATATTTTCCCCAACTGCTTTACTGCTTTCAAGGCAATGAGCATGGTGCCTGGCACTGTGGAAGTTTAATGCAAATCACAGTGCAGTTGGCTGTGCTTCAAGATAACAAGACTGCCGCCAAATGGGTGTTTATCAAGGACAGCTTGACAACCCCAGGGGTCTAAATTACCTTATATTTGCAGTGGTTCATTCAGTCTCCTGCCATCCTTCTGCAAGCCAAATAGAGACAAGAGATTTGTTTTATTATCTTCATTTTATTGAGAGGAAGATCTAAGATACAAAACAATTAAGTGCCTTCACAAAGGTCACTCAGCCTGACTAGGATGGGTCTGAGCTTCATGAGTTTGGTTTCCTGTTGGCATATTTACTCCTGCTGCTAACGATTCCACCTTTCTCAAAAGCTGATTCTACTCCCAAGGTACTTTCCTGATCACGGCATAGAGGTCGCTCGTTCACTTGGCCACTCTGATAGGAGAGGCTCTGGAGGAAGGGACATGGGCAAGCTTAGCTCGGGGGTTGAAATGAGATTGTTTGGACCTCAAGCTTATAGGAATATTGGGGAGCAAGGGCAGAAGGGAGGAGGAGGACTGAACAAAGGTGCTGCTCCCTTGTGTATACAGTGACTTAAAATAGGTTCACTTCATTTGGATTTGATCTAACCAGTGAATATATGGATATGGATGACAAAGTCAGGCACTATCTTCACTTTGCAGGTAAGTCAGCTGCTGTCGGATGATTTATCCACAGTCACACAGCTGTGAACTCTGGCCACTAGACAGCACTGGGAGATGGTTTCTTGTCTACAGTTGAATCTCAAGCATTAATGCTCAATCACAAAGAGGTATTTAGAAAAAGAAGTCTCTTATTGGTCTCCCAAAAATAATACCATAGAGATCAACACTATCCATTATTCTTTTTCTGCCAAAGGCTAACCCTGCATTATTAATAACAGGTTGCCTCGCCTGTTTCCCTTCTCAGGCAAAGGAGTCTCCTCCTTAGATCTGGCTTTTCCAAGAGAATTTCAGAGACAGAAGCCAGGAATATTTGTTCTCAGCTTTAAAAATTGGCTAGAGGAGTGGGGGATATAGCTCAGAGGAATAAGCACCTGCCTAGAAAGTGCAAGGTCCTGAGTCTGAACACCAGTTTAAAAAAAAAAATCAGCTAGAGACCTCCTTGTGCCCAGAGGGAGAAGGGCTTTCCCAGAAAGCACTCTTGCACGAGAGTCCCTCTTTTTTGTCCCCACCTCCCCTCTGCTACACTTCAACTGAGAGTCACCTTTCCAACACTCCTTCATTACCACGGCAGCCGGCATGCCAGCCCACACCTCTGGCCTTCCTAGCAAGCAGCTTCTCCCTCAGCAGAGACCAAGGCCACCATCCAGACAGTCAAACGCAGGTCTGAGGGAAGGGAAAGGCTGAGCCGCGGTCCTGGGAGGCCCCAAGGCCCCTGCTCCTCGCAGGATTGAGCTCAGCCCTGCAGCCGCAGAGCAGCAGAGGTGGGAGGTGGCGGCAGGGAACCTCACTGCTGCAAGTTGAAACAGGACTCCCCCGCCTCCCCTCTCAGCAGTAAGGCTTTAAATAGGATTAATGAGAGAGAACGTTCTAAACACTGCTCTGAGAGGTTCCAGAACAAGCAGCCGGTTACTTCCTCCCAAGCTGCCATTTTGGATGTGTTCCCCTGGCTGCTTCCCTCTGTCTTCCACTTAAGGCTCTTGCCCTCACCTGGTAGCCGGGCTCTGCTCTAAATTTAACCTTGGGATTTCAAGGACATGATGAAGTCTCACAGTCCTCCCAGGTGCCTGCTCTGACTTTTGTGAAGGATAACTTCACTCACTTAGATGATTTGTCTCCTCTGATCGAATTCAGAGAGCTTGGGGGAGGAGTGGGGTGGGCCTGGAAAGCAGGCAACATTGAGCTGTCAGAGTCTTGCACACTTTGGTGGGAAGTGCTTGATTTTATGGCAATCACCACGCCTTAGAATTATGGTGGGCGCTGTTTTAGTCTACCCTATGTCCAACTCCCTGGATTGACATAATTACTATCGTTCAAGAGATCAAGAGACAGAGCATTAAGAGGCAGGAGACTGGACCAAGGCTGTACCATTACTACATAGAATAGAATTCAGAGCTATGTCTCATGTTCCTGGTCTACAGACTCAAAATGTTATTGTTTTCCAGTTTCGTTATGCTAGGTGAGCTTTAGTCAAATCTTGAGACTATTTCAAATAGGGTTCTGATTTGGGGAAGAGGTTGGGAAAGTGAGCGAAGACTAACTTTTTTTGAGCGAGAGGGTCTCACTATGCTGTTCTGGGTTGCCTTGAATCGAGTGTTGAGATTATAGGTGTGCATCACGATGCTCAGCTAACAACTAACATTTAGAAAGGGGTTTTCAGGCTTGGCATAGTGCTGCATGCCTGTAATTTCAGCACTCAGGAGGCTGAGGCAGGAGGATTGCTGTGAGTACAAGGTCAACCTGGGCTACATAGTGAGTTCAAGGACAGTCTAAACTACATAGCTAGACCCTGTCTCAAAAAATGAAAGAAAGAAAGAAAGAAAAAGAAAGAAAGAGGTTTTGAATCCATTCAGCACTGTTAAGCCCTTCACACACAGTACCCCTTTTGACCTGCACAGAGTACTGAGGCAGGTATAGTTATTCCTCCCATCCACAGGAAATAGTTCCAGGATTCCAGAATACCCAAACGCTAAGATGTTCAAGTCATTCATATAAAATGGCATAGTATTTGCATATAGCTTTGGCACACCCTTCTGTAGACTTTAGACCTCCTCTCGATGACTTACACACCTAGTATAGCATACAGGCTGTGTAAACAGCTTTCATACATCATTGTTTAGGGAATAATAACAGGAAAACATAATCAGTACATATTCAGTACAGACACCATTTTTTTTCAACACTGAGGCTTAAACCCAGGGACTTGTAATTGCTAGGCAAGGGCTGTATCTCTGAGCTACACCTTCAGCCCACAACTTTTCAAAAATATTTTCAATTCCCAGTTGGTTGCCCCAGGGATGCGAAGCTGCAGATACTCAAGGCCAGCAATGCTATCCCCAGGAAGCCTCAAGCAAACTGATGCAGCTTCACAATTTCATCTCCACTGAACCTTGAGAACAAAATCAGTCAGCCTTAACCAAGAGCCTCTCCTGAACAGACCACTCAGCCTGGCTGCCGCACTTTCCTTTTCTGAACTTTTTTTTTTTTTTTTTAGTTGCTGGGAAAATGCCGGAAGACATTGACCTACTACACCAACTCCCCGGCCTCCTTCTGCTCCTCCCTGATTTCCGCAGGTGATCACCTTGAGTCCATGTAGTGGAGAGACTACGGGTCAGGTTGGGAATCCAAGTAAAATATGTGATTACCAGGTGGAGAATTTGAGATGCAGAGTAGAGAGAGCTCAGTTAACACTAGAAGGCTGAAGAGAAGACCGGAGAGTTGGCTGAGGAGCTCAGGATCCGGAGGGCTTAGTTGGAAAGCTGCGGGCCAGCAGGAGTCCTAGCCACAGCAGTCCCTCCCAAACACCAGTCCCTGACCCCACAACGCTTAGAAAACAATGCCACCTCTCCTCCTAGGACTCCAGAGCACCGCCCAGAGACACTGTGCTTAAGTAAATGAGTAAATTAAATTGCAGCACACAGGGTCTCAAAAACCTCAGCTGTTTGCCTCTGCCCCCTGGGGGAGGAAATGAATGTGCCAACATTCCCCATAGGGTAGCTAAGTGGTTTCCCAGGAGCCGTGGTCTCATATGCTCTATTTGTTTAAATGACTTTAGGGCTACGAGCAAATGCGAGCATGGCAGGGCCCATTTGCAAGAGGCCTCCCTTGGAACTGACAAGGGTTATGCCAATGTCTTTGTCTGTGTGCCTTTCCCCAGCCCTGGGGAGAAATTAGCCCAAAGTCAATTAGTCCATTAGTCAGTCGCCAACCATGTGCTCAGGAGCAGGCTGAGTATTATTAAGGATACAGAAAAATAAGAGGTGGTCTTTGCCCTAATTTATCATCACATGTTTGTTGAGTGCCTGCCATGTGATGAGTATTGAGCTGAACACTTAAAATCTAGTAGCCAAGTAAGATTTGTTCACCCGAAACAATCGCATACAAGCTACAAATTGCACAGGAAGGAATGAAGCGGAGGACAGGGGTGTGCTACTCACTAGGACTTCGGGGGGATGCTGCGGGAGACCGAGGAGGGGCGGCCAGGGCTTGGAGGAAGGCTTGAAGATGGTTCTGAAGGAGGAAGGCAAGGGCTTGGATGAGGCAGTGGCTTCAATGGGCTGGGGAGACAATGGGGTGCTCTGGGTTTAACCTGGCAGGAAGAGACCCATTCTGGGCAAATGGAAGGTGTCTGAGATTTGGGCTAAGTAGTTGAAATGTGACGGTAGAAGGGGAAGCTATTTTATATTTTGTGCTTACAGTGGCCCTGGAAGACTCCTGTTTATGGAGGCAGGAGTAGAGTTGACAAGAGTCAATTCAGCAGAGATTGGCTAGAGGGAGAGAGGAGAGCAAAGGCTCAGGTGGATCTGAATTCCTGTTGTTTTTCTGTTGGCCGTAGCACCACTACCCCCTGCTTCAGGACTTGCCCCTTCTTGAATTCGCAGGTGAGATGCGCAGGTGCATCCCAACATCTGTTCCACCCCCAAGCAATTGGACAAAACCAAGGAGGGTGATTTCACTGAATGTGCCAATGATTGTGGGTGACGTGGCTAAGGCTGCTCCATGTTCAGCTCAAGGCCTTCCAGGAAAGGTTTTTTGATCCTAGGAAACAGATGCAGGAACAAAGAACCTTTATTCCTCAACCCACTGCTGGTTCTGGGTGTGACAACTGAACTGATAGCTGCAGCCTGTCATCATGAAGCAACTGTCCTGAGGGCAAATCTTGTGCTCCCAGGAAAGCCAAACAGAGACAGACCCGAGGAGGAGCCCAGGTGCTATCTGTCTATCGTGAAACCAAGGTATGAATGCACCTGGGAGCCGATCTCAAGTTCTTAACTGTTCAGAACTGTTTTGTCATGGTTTAAGCCAGTTTGAGCTGGCCTTTTGTAAATGGAAGCATCCTCATGATTCACTGTTTTAGGCCAACTTCTCAAAACCACAGAAGAGGTGCACTAGATACCAGGCTAGGATCTTTCTAAGACTGGGCACTGAATTAGAAATAGCCTTTTATAGCCCAACACAAAAGGGGTGGGAGGGATTCAACCCAGAATACTTTCTAATTATTTCTCCTTAGTGTAGCTCAAAACTGGTCTAGTTCAAGACTCCAGGAATATCTCAGGAGTTTTGGAGCAAAGTCCATCCATGCTAGAAGTCTATGATTACCATCTGAGCCCTGGTGCTGTGTTGGTTGAGTTGGCTGGCTCACTATACCCTGCTGCCTGTGGCCAGGGGTGCCAGATCGAACCACAGTCCACACTGCATCCTTTATAAGGTTTTCTGATGTGCATGGGACATTGCCATTAAAATCTGGTATCTCAGCTCCAGTGGGGCTGATCCCCCTCCCACCACACACACAGCTTTTTGTAAATACTGGAGATTATTGAACTTGTGGCCTTTGCACTGAGCCATTTTCCCAGTCCTTATTCTATTTTTTTTTTTTTTGAGACTGGATGTCATTAAATTTCTAAGTTGCCCATTAAATTTCTAAGAGCACAAGATTTCTAACTTGTGATCCTCTTGCCTCAGTCTCCCAGACTACTGGGAGTACAGGTGTGTGCCACCATGCCCATTCTGAACCAATTTCTTCTGTTTTTTTTTTTTTTTTTTTTTTTTTTTTTTTTTTTTTTTTTTTTTTTTTTTTTTTTTGAGGCACCGGGGATTGAACTCACAACCTCGCGCCTGTCAGACAGGCGCTTAAGTCACTGAGCCAAACTCCCGGCCCTCTGAGCCAATTTCTTATCGTGCAACATGACACAGTCATTTTTGCACTGGAAGAAGAAGGTGCACGTGTTTCCTAAGGCAAGGTGAGAATCTAAGTGGAGCGGCGTCATCACGGGATGGAAATCCTGAGGTCAGCAAGTTCTCCCAGGACACCTAAGAGTGCTGCTTCTCTCCAGGGTTTCTCTGGTCTCCCTAGCCTGGATCTGGGTTAAGTACTTAGAATGAATTTACTGATAATAATGCTAGTGACAATGGTAAACAATTCTTTGAAGTCAGGCAGTACTTTCTAGGAAATTAGAAGTACCGCTTGCATTTGTCTCATTTATCTTCAGAACACTGAGAGAAGGCAGGGAAAGGGTATTTCTCTCACACAGAGCAGAGTTTACGGAAGCTCAGGGACAGGAGGTGTGAGGTGCCCCAGCACTTACATGAAGGGAAAGTAAATTCTGGTTAGAGAGGTGCCCAGCCAGGGCAACTTCAAGGGAACTGTTTGTTGTGATTTTTGTTGTTGTTGCTGCTGTTGCTGCTATTTGTGTGAGTATGCATCCTGGGCATTGAATCCAGGCCCTCTGCACTGAGCTACATCTCCAGCATTTTTTAATTTTTATTTTGATGCAGGGTCTCAATAAGTTGCTAAGTTGCCCAGCCTGGAACAAATGAAAAAGGGCTTAGGGTGCAGTTCCGTGCAAAGACCCTAGGTTAGATTCCCAGTAATACACACACACACACACACACACACACACACACACAGCGATATTTTCTGTTTTTCATGCCACCTTCAATTTTAATTCTTTTCATTGTTCACCATTGCCACAAGATACATAGGAGAGATATTACTAGGCTCCTTCCACTGAGAAGCCCTCACCCTAGGGGTGAAGGAACAGATTACAAGCCAGAGCAGTAGACACTGCATCTCCAGTGATGATTGGAGGAGGGGCCAGGGATTTTTACAAGAACACACTTTCTAGACATGAGGCAGGCAGAGGACAGCCTGAGGGATGCAGATACACCTGTGGGACACCTTCTCAGGAGCCCAGATATCCAGCAGGGAAGCACACTTTCACAGACCAAGACAGGGAAGAGTCATGATGAGAACCCACTCTGTGTGTGTGTGTGTGTGTGTGTGTGTGTGTGCAAGCGCACGCGTGTTGGGGGGAGGGCCAGACATGCATTCATTGCAATACCAAATCCTACTGCTGAATCAAGAGCTATGTATGGCTTTGTCCTATGGGATATCAGGTTCCTGGAGACTTTACACTCACACACATAAACATGCGCATGGGTGCAAACATCATCACAATACACAGGAGCCAGACCATCAGTCATCAGCCTCCTCCCACTATTCTGCATCCTCACACCCAGCCCCCACCTCAGTGCACCCCATTTGTTCCTGAAGCATCTCTTTGCTAGCATGTTTCTGTTATTCCACAGTATATCCCAGTTCCCACACACACACACACAGCAACACACTGCCCGCTCCGGCCTGACCCTGTCACTCGGGCTGCGCTCCCACATAGTCTCCAACCAGATCATCTCCGACAAACGTGTCATCCAGCAGGGCCATAAACAGCATCTTATCTGAGATGCTACTTTTGCAGACAAGGAAACTGAGGCCTAGCTAGGGATATGACTTGTCCAGAGCATATAAATAACCAGTGATAGGGTCAGAACCAGGACCCTTTGCCTGGTTTCCTGAAATTCCACATCAGAAGGCACAAAAAATGAATTCAACTGAGGTCTAGGGTCCACTGATCCTTTATTCTACCTTCTAAGAGTGCACCATTACTTTTGGGTGGTAGAATGTTTGATCTGTGTCCACTCATTCAGCAAAAATTCCAGAGACACTCCTACCATGCAAGCAAGCACACCTGTGCTGTGTCAGTGACTAGGACACAAAGACATCTAGGGCTTTCCAGAAAGGAGGTATTCTGCCAGCGATGATCAGAGAAGGCGTGAGTGAAGATTGTACTTTAGGCCTCAGACTTTGGGAGGTAGAGTTAGCTGAGCAGGGGGAAAGCTCCTAGGGTAGAGGGACAGGTGCATACGAAGGTGAGGAAACAGTACTTTTTACCAAGTGTGTGTACTTAGCGCAAGCCAGAGATTTTCACGACAAACCTATAATCTAGGAATTCATTCATTTAACAAAAAAATTGAGTATCTACTATATGTACAAGTTTCAGGTGTTAGGGGGTAACATCTATGAACAAAACAGACCAAGTCCTCAGCCAGGAACAAATAAGAACAAATCCTTTCCCCCAGAAGTTTATGTTCTGGGAAGTGTCACCCAGATTCACAAATGAAAAACCTGGAGTACAGGAGATTAAAGTACTGCCTTCAGTAATGAGTATCAAGGTCCTGGGAGGCTGAGGCAAGAGGATCACAAGCTCAAGCTGAGCTCTAATGCTTTGGGAGACTCTGCCTCAAAATTTAAAAAAAAAATTTTTGTTTTTAAAGTCTGGGAATGTAGGTTAGTATTAAGGCCCTGGGTTCAATTCCCAGTACCAAAAATAAATGAATAAAAAATGAAAATAAGACAAAAAGCTAAGTCTATCTGCGTTCTTATACTCTTTGCTGTACTGCCTTCCAGGAAGCCTGGAATTAAAGGTTGGGATCAAGTGCTTGGGGTCAAGTCCAGAAGGCGGCAAGGATCTCCTATAGGGTTTTGAGAAGGGAGTGGTGGAAACAAAAATGATTTCATTCTCTGGGCTGTCTTTCCCCATTCTCTTCGCTCCCTTTCTCTTCTGCCTCTACAGCCTAAACCTCTCCCTCCATCCCCTCTTCCCATCGGGGTGGATTGGCCTCAGAGTGCTCTGCGCTGAGCCTCTGGCAGCACCTGACACCCCCTCCTCCCCATCCCTACTAACTAAGCCTTTGTCTACAGGCCCGAACTTGTAAGCTTTGGCCCTCCCGGCTCCACTGCTAGACGCTAAAAATGATGGTGGAAAACGATGGTGCTAGGAGTCTGGGTGGGAATCCACAGGAAGTAGGCCTTTGCCTTCCCTCAGCTCCTGGGACAGAGGTGGAAAAGTTGATTTGAAATTGGGACAGGAGTGCCGGGGTTCTGGGCCAGTCTGGAACCCCGAAGTGGAGAAGCAAAACCCCCACCCAGGTTCTGGAACCCAGAAGTTCAGCCTTTCCCCGGGGCAGGAGGTGAGGAGATGGTACCGCGCTGGGAAAAGGAAACTGGAGAGTTAGAGGAGGGGGAGTCAAGAAAAGGGGAACGCGGCGAGCGGGGAGCAGGAGGGAGAAGCAGAAAGCAAAACCGCAGCAGCAAGCATGGAGCGCAGGTAATGAAAGGAGAAAAGCTAGAGCGAGATGGGAAAAGTCGGCGAAAGGGCGAGACAGCTCGCAGGGCTGCCGGGCGCGGTCCCACGGAAGCGAGCGCGGAGAGCCGGGGCCACCGGGCAGCGCGGGCCGGAGCGCTCGGGAGCGGGGAGCTCCGCTGGGCCACAGCTGTCAGCGGGAACAAAGGCCGCGCTGCGCCGGGGACCAGGCAGCCGGCAGCGCCGGCCAATCAGCGGCGCTGGCGCTGGCCCCGCCCCGCCCCGCCCCGCCCCGGCTCGGACCCGCGAGGAGCCCGGCGCGCAGCGAACCGGCGGGCTGCGGGCTGCGGGTGGCTGCGGACCGCGGGGCGACGGAAAGTTTCTCCGCCCGCCTGGGCCAGCGAGGCAACGTCGGCGAGCTCCGGGCCCAGCCCGGCCCAGCGGCTCTGCCAAAAGAGAGGATCGCACAGCAAAATACACTGAAAAAAAAAAAAAAAAAAAACCCAAGCCAGCGGCGAGGCGCCGGGGGCAGGTAAGGTGCGGTGGCCGGGTCCGCGCCCTCCGGAGCCGCGTCCGCGCCCCGCTCGGGCAGAGCTGCGCCCGCGCCGCCGCTTCGTGCGTGCGTCCCCGCGTCCGTCCGCCTTTGTCTGTCGGGGTCCGTGTCTGTCTGGGTGTCTTTGTCTCGGAGTGTGGCTGTCACGGTCTAACCCTTTGCTGCCACCGTGGGCGCTTCCGATCTGATCCCAGCCCAGAGGAGAGGATGGTGCGTCCGTCAGTCCGTCTTTGTCTCGTCGCTGGCAAGACAGGGTTTATCTACTCCCAGCCCCGAATGTGATCTCCAGGACCTAAGTGCTGAGTGACACTGGTGTCAGAGTGAGGAAGGAGGGGGCGAGGAAGTGAGGCCGCGGGGACTCAGGCCCCCGGAGGGAGCCCGTTCGGACAGTTGGGGACCGGCCACTGAACTTCATCGCCCGGAACTTCAGAGATGGGCTGTGACCGCGCGGGTGACTTGGACCCGGTTAGAGGCTTGGCATGCTTCCCTGAAGGAGTAAGTCACATGGAGATGAGGTCGACAGAAAGGAAGAAGATGAGCCAGGGTGTCCTAAGGGACCTCCTGGAGCTGTGGGTCTCCAGGGTCAGTCCTGGATGGGACTCGGGAACTGCTTTCCCTCGTCCGCGGAGGCACTCAGACCCCCTTCCCCCTCCCCAGCCCGCCTGCTACCGGCTTAACTCCCTGCCACACAACTGGGCAGCAACAGGCACTGGCGCTCCAAGGGCCAGGGATGTTCCTCTTTCCTGCTCCAAGTGGAAAGGCTTGAACGGCGGAGTGTATGAGTGTTCTGCTCGCCCACGAGTGCCGGGCTTTGGGACAGTGTTGCAGACTTCCTAGTTTCCCAGGATTAAGGGATGCACAGAGATCAGAGCACCTACCCATTCCTCTCTCAGCCTCTCTCTGTCTGCCAGAGCTGGCAAGCTAGTGGGAAGGCGCTGAGGTCTGGACAGCGAGTTGCTCTAGATAAAATCCCCCCTCCACTGGAAGTGCAGCCTGCTAATTGTGAGAGCCTCGAAGGAGCCTGGCCAGCGATGAGCTGCCTGGCTTGGCAATCTTTCCTATGCTGTGAGCAAGAGCTGGAGAGGGTTTGTAACCTGAGCTTCCTCTAAGTTCAAAAACAATTTTCTGCAGGCACGTGGAGGGAAAATGGAGGTGTTTGAAGGATGTGTGCATAAGAGTATCAGAGGTAGCATTTACAGATGAGAAGACCTTGTGTTCGAAGCTGGAGAAGTCTGTGGGCAGGAGTCTGTGGGCAGAGCATGCACACTAATCAGGCGTGGCCCTCCACCTTGTATTTATCCGGCTCCTTTCTTCCGAGCTGGTTCTGCGCATCGTAGACGTTATCTCATTTGTTATCTCCTTTGTCCTCACAACTTAACTACCAGGTTGGCCTGAGCCACATTTACTTTGTGTGTCTTCAGTGAAGGATCCAAGACAGAAAGGAAGGGTGTTTCCAGAGGTCCCACAGCTAATGGGAGTGAAGTCAGGTAGGGAGTTCCAGAAGGAGGGCTCAGCTGAGTACACAGGAGTGTGAAATGTTTACCCTGTTGGAGGTGAGGGAGGGAAAAAATAAAAACCAGTAGGAAAAGAAGGAAGGGATCCTGTATGGCAGCAAGGGGGAGACCAGACGTCTGCTCTTGGTCAGGTTGGTTGGCATTTCCAGTGGACGCTGTGCACTTGGTGAGGCAAGCCTCTGGAACACTTGAGCTTGTGCACTTGTGTGTCTGTAGGCGGTGCCCTATCTGTCTATGTGTGGCTTAGGTGACAGTGGCAGGGGCTGCTGTCAAACGGGGGTGCTGGGTGGCTGTGTTGGTGGGGAGTGGCGGTGCTTTGCAGGTGGGTGACAGCAAGGTTTATCATTTACTGTCGAGAAGCCAAGGGTCTGCAGGGTCTGCACGTTTGGTTGAAGAGACAGATGGGTTTTCTAATCCTGAGAACTTATTGATATGCTTTTTGCGTTCATTCAGCATTCATCTAATAACATTTTCATTGGTGTCTACAGAGCGCAAGTGTCTGGGCTAAGCAGTGAAGCTACAAAGATGACTAAGGTGATGACGAAGAACCTGTGGTTAAGCAGCTTATAGACTAGCGTGATGGATAATATTGTAATGAGGTTTAATACTGTCCAATAAGTACACTGAGTGCCTAGTATTTTATTCATTATCTCCTTTAATTTTCACTGCAGCCCTGCAGGCCATGTGTGATTATCAGAGAGATTTAAATAACAGGCTGGATGATGGAGGGGCAGGGATTCGAACTCAGGGAACTAGGAGGACTTCAGACCCTGGCTTCTTCCAGATTCCCCTGCTACCTCTGAACATAGAAACACTTTCCTCCTCCTGTGTAGAGTACTCTTGCCCAGCCCCTTGACCTTCCCCTAAGCAGTTCCCACGTGCACTTTTGCTTTTAACCATGGAGATCAACTCCAAGCTTCTTCTATCATTTCCCTAGTAGGATTCAGGTACCTTCCTCTGAGTTCCTACCACCATTCCGCCCTATTACTGGTTCCCAGGAGCTGCAGAGTTCCTAGATGTGAGATGATGCTATGAATTCCCAGCTCAGAATACAGCGGCTGGCTACCCTGAGCAGACCCTGTGTGATGGGAAAGAAGAGGGATTGTTCCAGGCCTTTGAGGGACAGCACCGTTTCCAGTGCGACTTCTGTCTAGGCACACTTTACCAGTGTGGCCTCTCACTTCCTGCCCTCCGTCCTAAGCCGTCTGCCTAGACGGGGCTGCTCTGTGCCCAGCCCTGCCCCCAACAGTTATGGAGCCTGAGGGAACCTAGCCCCCACCCTCCCTCTCCAGTGCACCCACCCACAAGTACAGTTACCGAAGGGGAAGGTGCTAGACGTGATTTATACCTAGGGTTTTTAATTGTGCACTCAGAACCTCAGGGGCAGATGGTTCCAGGGCAATGATGAGGTGTTTCTGGGGTTTTGCCAACAAAGAAGTCCAACTGCTTGGGGGAATCTAGGCAATTTACATCTTTGCTTTTTGAGGTTGCTTTTGAATGGGTCTTTGTGCTCCTCAGTTTGGAAGCTCAGCTGACTGGGAAACATGAATTGCTACCAGGTTAGGGGAAGTAATCTGGCCAGGGTTCCTCCAAGGCCACACACTGGTGGCTCTCTTCTCTCGCCTTTGCCTCATCTGATCATTTTCCTTACTGCAGTGGCCAGAGGTGCTGTCAGTGGTCCATGATGACTGTAATTTTCCTTTCAAAGATCGTTATTCACATGTGAAAATCTCCGCGTTTCACTATTCTCCAAGTAAGGTGTCAGGGAGATGGGCGATTTTTACAACACTTTGTGGCTAAAATTTGTGATGCTAATTGGAAAAGAAGAACCAGCACACAGTCATCAGTGACAAGTCTCCTGCCCCACTAACTTTGGATGAGACAGCTGCCCATCAGGGGAGGTGGTGGATTGGTTGTGTGCTGAACCTGGAAGTGGAGCTGGAGGGGAGTGTGGAGTGGGGAGAGCAACGCCAAGGTCAGGCTCCAAAGGGGACCCCTAGGGAGTGTCTGTCACCTCCCTTCACAAGAGCTAGTGAATGGCAAGTGGGAGGTAACTTGCCTGTCACCACTGTGCTGCCCAGCCCAGCCCAGCCCAACCTTGTACAGATTGCTCCATAGAGCTTCTGCTCCCAGGGGTTCAGGAGGGGGCAGAGACTGGTAACTTAGCGCAAGCATGGCCAGGCTGGGCTCACAGGCTCTTTGCCAAAACCACTTCTGTGTTGCTGCCTGGAATAATGCATTTGTGTATGTGTGTGGTATAGGTGGCTGAACCCAGGGGATTTCACACTAACCTGCATTTCCTAGCATTTTTTTTTGTTTTTGTTTTTTTGGTTAAATTTTGAGACACAGTCTTGCTCAGTCACTAAATTGTCAGGCTGGGTCCAAACTGGTGATCTTCCTGCCTTAGCCTTGCAGAGTGCTGGGATTACAGGCGTGCAACACCAGACTGGCTGGAATAATGTTTTTAATGGCCCTTTTCATTTGCACAGGACTTTCCACATTTAAAAGGACGTATCATCGTTATTCATACCTCACAGCGACTGTGAGAAGACTCTTAACCATTCGGCAGGTGAAGAAACCCATCAGAAGTGAAGGTATTCATCAAGATTGTTACGGGAACGCTGAGATTTAAATCCAGCCATCCTAACACCCAATCACCCTGCGTCCACCAAGCTTTACTGATTTTTTTTTTCTTTTTTGGGGAGGTGATGATGCTGGAAATTGAACCCAGACATTTACATATGCCAAGAACGTGCCCTACCGCTGAGCTATGTTCCCTGCTCTGGGCCTTAGTATATGCGCTGCCGAAGCGAGCACGGCTCTGGGCCTTGTTAATTAAACAGACTTGTGCTCACTGAGTTGCTAATGTTTAAAAGAAAGAGATTTTTTTTAAATTATACAAACTCAGTTACTTTCGTAATTATTGTAATTGAAGCATATGGGGATGTGAGAAATGACATTCTTCACTTTTTTGTGTGCCTCCCGTAACCCTAACCATTTTATATGCTAAGGGACAGGCCGAATTGGTACGTGAAGCGATGTAATATGGTTTGTGTCCGCTGCCTGGCCCTCTGAAGATCACTCATAGATTTACCTCTGTATCAGTTAATCACTGTGGGAGATCACCTTCTTCAGGACGGCTGCCAGAGCCTGTGCACACTCACTCACATACCACAGTTCATTCATCCACGGTCGTGGTCTCCCTCTCTCTGAGATGTGCTTCCCCGTGGTACCCAGCCCTACATCACGTGTCACATCTTCAGAGACTCTCAAGCTCTCGGGACCTGGGAGAACCACACCTCTGTCCACCTGGGCTGGCCTCCCGGTGGTGACATGATCATGGCATGATTGGGTATCCCCCTCCCTAGCCCCACAGAACCTCAGTGTCTCCATTGTCCAGAACAGTCTGGAGGAGCCAGGAGCTCTGCAGAACTGCAGATCCTCCTAAACCAAGCAGCATCCGCCAGAAGGACCTGTCTAGGTGGGACTTCAAGCCACAAGCATATACAAGAAAGGGGCCACTTAACAGTCGTCAGAAGTGGAGCTGAGATCTGGGGTGGTAGTGGGCTTTGCTCTCAAACGCTACCCCATGCCTGTGCATGCATCTGACCTTGCAAACTTCCAGGTGGCTGAGACAACCCCTGCTGAAGGGCAGGACTGTGCACTTGGCTCAAGGGCCTTCCAACTCTGGGGGCATCTTCGTGCCCCTTGCTGCTGCAAAGCCATTTGCTGCTAAATCACCCTCCTCCTGGCACCCTGGACTGCTAAATTGGTCTCAACTTGCTGTACTTCCACCCACCACCTTAGTCATTATTCGCTGGCAGCATTCAGAGAGTGGGTGTAAAAGCAGCTGAACATTATATTCCTGCTGTAAAGAGAGAGAATTGAGTGTAGACATGCAAGGAGCAGGGAGAAGGAAGGAGGCTAAGAGAGAGTGAAGGAGTCAGAGAGACAGGGCTTGGGGCTTTGCCAGTGCCTTTGCCAGTGACCCCAGTGACACTGGATGGTGGTGGGGTCTGTTCACCTCTGAGGGGCTGCCCATGCCTGACCTGAAGGGAGAAAAGGTGTCAGTCAGGGAAAGAAGGATCCTGCCCCCTGTGAATGCAAATGCTCTGCTCATTGAATTCTACAGTATGCACTCGTCTGTCACCCCTATTGAGTATTTGTTCCCATGTATTGGGATTTAGCTTTTTCACCTCTTCCCTCCCTCCCAGCCAAGATCACAGGCTCCTGAAAAGTGCGTTGTCCCTAAAGTCCAAAGTGTGTCACCCCTAAACAGAAAGTGTATCATATCTCTGGTGCATAGCACCAGGCCTTGTGTACAGTCCTGGCTCAGCCCTGCTTGGCTAAGACTGTTGGCTGTAAGGCCCACAGTGGCCTCTCCTGCCTCGCCATCCTTGATTTCGCTGCGCTGCCCAGGGGACGTGGAATTTAGAAGCCAGGCACACAAGAAGAGAACAAATAGAGGAAACTTGCGGGGCTTCATCTGCCATGGGAGGCAGCTATGGGCAGGGAAAGGGTTGCGCACCACAGATGGGCCGGCACAGCCTACTGTCCTGACCTCCCGCTGACCTCCACCTAAGGCGCAGGGCTTTTCCCATGGCGCATCTGATGCCTGGGCCTGGCACTGGGGCTGGCAGGAGGTGGGGAACAGAGCAGGCTCTCATGTCGGGCTTCAGGGTCAGCATCAGGCAGGGCAGGGTGACCTTGACGGAAGTTCTGTAAGCCACTGATAACATTTATTGGGTCACTCAGGAAGAGTTAGGGAGAGACACACAGTGCCAGCTCAAGCTGGCTTAGAAGCCAGTGTGCTCCCCAATCCAGGTTCCTTCCCCCCGCTACCCTGGACTCAAGACAACAATGGGAAAACCCAGAGAACAGATGCCCCCACACAGTGAGGGAGGCAGGGCCAAGAGGGGACCATGCTGTATGACTGCGGGGCTGAGGACAGGACGCCCTTGACCTCCTGCCAGTCCTTGGAGGGCAGCCCCATGCCTAGTGTCTGCAGGATGCCTGGGGTGCGTCACCCTCTGAGCAGCCAGGTCATAGGGAGCAGCACTTCAGAGGTCAAATGGAGCTCTCAGGACAGCTGCCTTTATTTATTGCGACCTTTAAAAGCTAGGCTCCCCTGCTTGCCCCTGGAAAGATATCCCAGCAGTGCAGGAAGGTGACAGGGAGGGTTGGACTGTGCTCAGGTCTTGAGGAGACCACACCCCCATCCCCCAGCTGATCAGATTCCCCCAGCCCCTACGCCTCGGTGGCGCCAGCAGACAAACCCCACTGCAGCCAGGTGGGGAAAACAAGAGAAGCCCTGCGAACCTCCCCCACCTCCACCTGCCCTGTAAGGGGAGCTGGCCACTGGAGGAGGCCGGGAAGGGGTCCCCAGCTGCCTTCAGCCTTTCCCTTGGCCAGGCCTGCAGCTGCCCCTGTTCAAAGGCTCCGCAGGCCCAGCTGGTGGGTGGCTGTTGGGGCAGGTGTGGGCAGGATGCCTGGCTATTCCTGAGACTAGATTTTCTCATCTGCCAGGTTTTTTCAGCTTCCCTGGGCCCTCTAGCAGTACCTGCAGACATTTGTTGACTAAGAAGCTTTCTCTTGATGGAGTTACTTGGTTACAAGAGCTGGAGTCTAAGGTTCAAAGCTGCAGTTCCAAGATTTGTCAGGGAACTGGAGCCTGCATTGAAGGAATGTCAGCGTGCATGGACACACGAACTTCAGGGTTGAAAGAACCCTTGCACGCAGTTCTAGTCACACCACCCTCTCCTTGTCCCTCCTCTGTCTGTAACAATTTCTTCCCCAAGTTATCTTTTCTCTCTTCACCTCTAAGGAGTCTCGTTTTGAACCCCAGAGCAACAGCTCTTTCTATTTTAGTTCACTCTTAAAATCATAGAATGCTGGGTTTGGTGCCACACCCTGTGCTAGACTCTGAGAAGCGCGGGTACGAACACAGATCAGCCGCAAAGAGTCAGTGGTCTGGTATTGCGGATAAGACAAATACATAAAAAAAAAATCATTATGAGAAATAGGATTAGTACAGCCTTTCTGGAAAATGTAAAGCTTGAGCATATCCCTGAGAGCCAGTGTGATTGGAGTTGAAGGGGTGGTAAGGTGGAGGACCCCGAGGCTGGGGAGGCACCCCAAGGAGAGCCTCACCTCCCAGCTGGGTAGGGAGGTGCAGAGAACAGATTTTGACTGACAGAAGTTAATCTAGCAGTGGTGCATAGAATAGACTTGAGGCTGGGGAGACTTCTTTCTAGAAATAACCTGCCTTAATAGAATGCCTTTCTATTTCCAACTCTGTCTCCAAGTTGACAGCACGTCCCAGAGATGCCATGTAGCCTGGAAATATTTGGTAACTGGGGCTTCGAGGAGTGGGAAGTTCCAAGTCCAGTCAAGGTGTTGGGGGCAGGACTTACTCCTATAATAGGTTAGATGGCTCATGGCCTTGTGAGAAATCACAGCAGGCTGCATTTTTTTGCCCTCAAACAGATAAAGACAGAGAGAGCAAGGGACTTGCCCAGAGCACCTCTTCTGGTGAGTGGCAGAACTGAGGACCTGAGTCACTGCTTCAGGGCTGCTTCCTGTTTTCCACTGGTAATTATGGGCTAGGACTGAAGAGCCAGTGAACGACATCAGCTCCTCAGGCAGGTTTGCTCTGGGGACACCGAAGGATACCTCACTAGTGAGACGTCGCCAGTCTTGGTGGATTTTTCTTCCCACAGAGAGCTGGTCCCCTCTGTCTCCAGTTTCCTCTCGTTTCCCTGGGTGCTGAGACGTCTCTTCTTCTGCTCCTCTGCTGTTTCTATCCTTCTGAGTGTTCTGAGATGTACCCAGATCACGTGACAGAAAAGGCTTAGTATGCCAGTCACAGTTGCTGCCAGTTGGTATTTTCAAAAAAGGAAAAACAGTTCTCTGCCTCTGTCTCATATGCACACAGTTTCAGTGAAACCCAAACAAACCAGGGGAGTGGAGGGTGCCCCTCTGCCATGCCCATCCCGCCCCCAGAGCAGCCACACACAGAGGGAGGGATCCCCAGACAGGAGGGAGATGCGCGTGCCCGTGCTGAGCAGAACATCGGTGTCAGGGTCCCAGAAGAGTAAGGTGCAGAGCAGTTCCACCTTGCTCCTCTACCTACCCAGGTGTCTCCAGTCTCCAGGGCCACTTCCTGCTCACTGGACAGCAGACTGCCTCCCGGGGAGAGAAAACACTGAGGGAACGGTAAGGGCCAGAAGGATGTTTCTCAATGCAGAGGATTTCGGGAGTAGACAATGGGGGGAAAAATGGTTTTTGGAATCAGATGCACCAGAGTTGGGATCTGTTCACTCCTTTTGACTGCGTGATACTGGATAGTCACTTGGCCTCTCTGAGCCCAGGTTTTCTCATCTGTAAAATGTATTAGGTCTCATATAGCACTTTTGATCTGTTTGTGACAGGGTCTCATTATGCAATTCGGGCTGTCTTGGACACACTCTTACCCTAGGTTCGTCTTGAATTTGCAGCAGTCCTCCTGCCTCAGCCTTCCAAGTGCTGAGATAACAGGCCTGTGACCTCACACTGGCTCAGATAGCATTTTTGTGGAAATCACATGTGCCGATATAAGTAAAAGCACCTGAGACTGAGTTGCCTCTGCAGGAGGCCTTGAGCCCAGGGCCATGTCTGTGGGACAGGGAGGGGCGACTTTAGGGTCAGGTGGTGCTGCCTGTGACAGCTCCGTTATTGTCTGCTCACCCTGGCAAAGTGAGGTGGTCGTGGTTGAAATCAGTACGGAGGGGACTCATTTCCACTGTTGGTCCTCTGGGTTTCCATCTATGTTGTCAATTCGATTCAGTTAAAATAGACATAGGACGCGGGCCTGGGACATCATTGAGTGTCATGTGGTGAGGACCAGATGCACCAGTGAACCTCCTCTCAGATCAGCCTGCGCCAAACGTGCATGCAGGAGCGGGCTGGGAACCTCAGCCAGCTGTGCTTCAGCAGGACGTGGCCATCACTGGCAGCTAGCACGGGGACCAACTTAGAGAAGGAAGATTCTGGACACCGGGCAGAGGGGGTTCAGTTCCCGCCTCTTTCTTCCTTCCTCCTGCCACCTGCCTCCCAGCCATGGTCTTCCCCAGCTGGATCGCTTCCTGGGTTATGTAGCACCTACGACAGGAAAGGGAGAGAAAGGAAAACAAATAAAGTAAAAGCTCTGCTGTGTGTTCAGCTTTCGGGGGCTGCGCAGATGTGACAGGGCGCGCGGCGGGCCGGGTCTCCAGCGGGAAGCACAGATGCACAGGTGCCTTGGAGGGTGTGATTCTGCGCTGGGGAACTGGAGAGTCTGATTCTGTGCTAAGTGACCCTAAACAAGATGGGGCAGCCTGGGTGGGCCGAGCAGCCAAGCTGCTCCTGTTGGGGACACACATTCCTACCGGGGGACACATGTGTCTGAATCTTCCACATAAAAAGCAGGCACCTTCTAGGAGGGCTCCATGTTTATTGTCTTCCTTCTCTTACCAGGGATTTGAACCTAGGGCCTTCAAATGGAGCTACATGCCCAGCTCTTTTTTAAATTTCTTACTTTGATACAGAATCTTATTAAGTCTCTAAGTTGCCCAGATTGAGTTCAAATTTGCAATCCTCCCGCCTCAGGCTCCCACAGTGCTGGGATTACAGGCTTGTGTTCCCATGCCTGGCTTTGCCTTTTGTGTTTTCCCCCAGTGCAGGAAAGTTTTCCCTGTGAGTGGTGTGGTTCAGAGAGTTAAGGTGACTTTTCTGTAGGCACACAGTTACCAGGTGTCCAGTGTGACGCTAACATGAGAACCTATATGTCCGCATGCATACGGTGGTTGCTTCATTCTAACACATGGCCATCTACAGGGGAGAGGGCAGTGGCGCTGCCCCCATGGATTCCCTGGGGGACACTGTGATCCATGTACCAGCTCATTTGCAGATCTGGCAGATTCTAGGACCTGGTGTGATCCAAGAGGTCTCCCACAGCTGCCCAGAAACAAAGGAAGCCGTTGGCACTACTTCCCTTCGGGCACTCTCAGCCCTGCCCCTTCAATTACACTGCGGTGAGAACCTCCCACCTGTGGGACCCAGGCAGTTCAAAGGGCTGCCCTTGCACAGTCCCGGGCAGCTATTAAACTCCCACCAGCCCTTGCCTCAGAGACTCAGAGCTGATGAAAGATGGGGAACCTGTTAAAGAAGCAGCAGACAGCCTAGAATTAGGGCTCGCTCTCATGGGTGTAAGATGCTCTTAGGGAGAAGTGATGTGCTACGCCGAGGCCTCTGCTTGAGGTGTCTCCACCCAGAAGGGCCCAAGATAGGTGTAGTCCAGGACTGGATCTCAGAGAACCCACAGCCCTGCCCCTTTCCTTGTTCTTGTCCCCAGCCCCAGAAGAGTTTAAGGACAAGGGACCAGGAGGTAGGGGAGGATCTGATTTAATTGTAGTGTCCTTCCACATGTTGCTCTGACCTGAGTTTCCAGGGCAGTCAGGACAGGACTCTAGGGACAGACAGACTGACAGTACACACCAATGATCTGCTTGACACCTTTCTCCCTGAGAAAGGCCTTCAGGAGCACAGCCTGGGAGGACAGTTTGCTTCTGCCTTCATGGCAGAAGGTGCTCCAGAAGGAGGAGTCTGCCTCCTAAAGATGGCAACTGCAAGTTTCTCTTGCCAAAAGACCAGGGTGGTCATCTTGTACTGGACCCAGAATCACTCCCTGTAAAGTTGAATCTGACCTTCCTTCCTCCTCCCCTTCATGCTGCTCCTGCGTATAATGGGGACTGAAGCTGGGGAGCACTGAGATACCTTTATATTTTGAGATAGGGTCTTCCTGTCTCAGCCTTCCAAGTGGCTAGGATTGTCGGTGTGCACCGTCATACCTGGCCTGGACCTACTTACTCTTTGCCCACTCTTCCTGGTCCAAGCCGTGGAGGTGAAAAGCGACCCTGGATTCCTCCACTCTGCCTTCTTCCCTCCTAGTCCACGAGCCAGGTGAAAAGACCCCACAGGTGCTTAAGGCCTCCTCAAGGAAGGTGCGGAATTGGGTGCACTCCTGGAGATCAGGGACAGGACCAGGGCTAGCCCCATGAATGCTGTGGCCAGGAGAGTGTCGGCCACTGGCCTGTCAGAGACACCAGGTAAGTGCTGCTGGAGAAAGCGGGAAGCCCCATCTCACCTGCATTCAGGCTGGGCTGCTACTGCTACCTGGCAGAGACTCAGGAGCAAAGTAGAGGTAGCTCCAGTCCCCCATTCCTCCCAGGAGGCAGGCTGTGTGTGTATGGAGGGGAGAGCATCTGGGGACCCCACAGTGAACCTGAAAACCCCATGCCCTGTCCTCGGGGGAGTTTGCAATCCATTGTTACATCAGTGATTTTTGAGGCATTAGAGGAGCAATTCCTGCAGACGCCTGTACTTCTCATGCTAATCTTTTTTAATCTAATCTCTAAAGGCCCCAAATAGAAATGTTCTCAGATGGAAATGTTCTGTGTTCTTTTAGATCAGGAAAGACAAGAAATAGAGCCCAGGGCCTTGTGAACCTGTGAAACTGGAGAAAAATATATCAAGACTTTGAGCCCCAACAATCCCACTATGTCCTGAGTCACCAAGTCCCATATGTTAAAGGAAAAGAAAAAATAATGCCACCCAGTGAGCTCTAAATTATATCCTGGTTCCTTCACAAATGAGATTTCACTCAGTACTTACCCAAGCCCTGTGCTGGAGAACCACTGAGCTCCAGCTTACAGGCAGAGGAACAGAAGCTTGGAGAGCCAACAGCCACCCGTGCCGAGGCTACCAGGGGACTAGGGAACGGGTGACACTCAGTCCCAGAGTGGAGGGTGGAGGGAAGGTTGCAGAGGGCAGGGGCCAGCAGGGGGCCCTAGCCCCTGAAGCCACTGTGCACCGAGTGTCACTGGGGGCTGCTGGCCACAGCCCGGGCTCAGAGTCAGGGCACTGCTGTTGCTGGGGTAACACCTGGGTCTCCTCTCAGGCCGGGGGCCCTGCTGGCCCAGGTTGAGTGTGCGGAAGGCACTTGGGGAAGGCAGCCTCAGAGGGAGCCCTGTGCCCCTGCTGGACGCCATGGGACACATCCTGCTCCTTCAGCTGGGGCATTGCCTCTGGCCAGGGGCCTCTCTGACACCCTACCTGGTCTGTGGCACGTGGCCATCAGTTTTCCAGAGAGGCCTCCTAACAGCAGCCGGATGCTGGTTCTTCAGGAGGTGGCAGCAGTGAGGATGTAAGTGAGCGCCCGTTTTGCGGGGAGGAAGGAAACAGTCGCAGCAGCTGGGCCAGGGCACGCAGGAGTGCAGCTCCAGTGGGGAGAAAGGTCAGGGCAAGCTCAGAAAGGCCGCTGCAGGGCCAGGGCGAGGCGGAGACTGTGCTTCTGCCCTCACGGAGCCTGCACCAAGCTGCAGGTAACCCGCAAGCCCCCGCAGGAGCTGAGCCCCTGGAAGAATGAGCAGCTCTCTACTGAAGGGAGGAACTCGAGTGGCATGGGCTTGAATCCTGGCTCTGCGTCTGTCCCTGTGTGACACAGGACGCATCCTTGCTGTTCTCTCAGAGATGCCTTCCCTCCGTAGTAAAGTAGGAAGAAAGAATTCTCTTATAGTTTTATTATGAGAATTTTATATACACAGATCATGGATGTACACAAATTTTTATTTTTCTTAAAGTACGTAGACATGCAGGGCATACATTTGTAATCTCAGCACTCAGGAGACTGAGGCAGGAGGATTGCCACAAGTTCAAGGCCGGCCCAGACTACATAGTGAGTTCAAGACCAGCCTGAACTGCCTAGCAAGACTCTGTTTCATTAAAACCAAAGAGAGAGTGTTTTCAAAGTACCTCAGAAACTCCTCTCCATCCTGACACCATACTTACCTCTTTTTTTTTTTTTTCCTTTCAATACTAGAGATTGAACCAGGACCTTCACACTGAGCTGTATCTTCAGTCCTTTTTTTAATTTTTAATTTTTTATTTTGAGACAGGGTATCACCAACATTGCCCAAGGTAGGGTTGAACTTCCTGACTCCCTGCCTCAGCCTCCCAGAGTGCTGGCATTATAGTCATGCACCAACATGCCTGGCTCTTTTTACCTCTTTTTAAACTTCTTTTAATGGAGTTACATAGTTTGCATGCCTTTGTGAATTGTTCACGTTGTATACACTCCCTCCGCTATTCTCACTACTCCGTCATGTTTTCTGCGAAATACCCCAGCTCGTTTATCTTTCCATCAGTAGGCACTGAGGTTTCCCAACACTTCTAATTTTGCACCTTTTCTCAGTGTGAGAACCCTCTTGGCCTAGAACACCTGGATGTGCCAGGTGCGCATGCTCTACCTGCATAGACCATTCCAACACTTTCCAGGGTGGCAGAGCTTGTCCATCCTCCCCCAACTTGATTCGGGTGGAATGATCACCTGTTTTCCATCCTTGCCAATGCTTGGCATGGTCACACTTCATGTGGCCATTCCAGTAGTTATCTAAGGATATTTATTCATGATTTCAGTTTACATCTTCCTAATGCCTAATCATGCTGAGAACCTTTTTAGACCTTTTTGAGCTATTGCTTAGCCCATCTTATGAAGCACCTGTTAAGATGTTTTGCTCATTTTGAATTTGACATCTGTCTTTTATTGGAGATTTATGAGTTCTTTCTTATAGTGTGACATAAGACCTTTGTCAGATGTGTGTATGTAAATTTGTCCCCCACTTATGGCTCTCCTTTTTGCTCTCAGTGGAGACCTTTGATGAGAAATTCTTCATTTATCAACATTCTTTAAATTTATGTTTAGTATTTCTTATGTCATTGCTAGGAAGTGTTTGCCTGTGCAAAGATCAAGAAAATATCCTCTTACATTCTCTTGCAGGAGATTTAATATTTTACCTTTTGCATTTGTATCTACAACCCATCTGCAATTACTTACATGTAATATGAAGTAGGAATCAGGATGTATTTGCTCTAAATTGATAGTAGTTGACCCCACAACAATTGTTTTCCCACCGTTTTGCACTGTCCCCTGTCATAAATCAAATGAGCAACTGTGTCAAGTGACCATCTATGTATAGATCTGTTTCTGGATTTTATTCTGTCTCATTGGTCAATCTGTTCACCTTTATCTCAATAGCACTTTGTGGTTACTTCACAATAAGTCTTGATATCTGGTCACCAACACTTTTGGTATCTGGTAAGCAGCCGCCTTTGCTCTTTATCAACATGAATTTAGCCCTCTGCATTTTAATGCATAAGATGCTGAGATTTTGATTGCGAGTTTATTGATCCCATAGGTCAATTTGGAAAGAATATTTTAGAGCATCAAGTGTTCTGATCTATGCATGAACCTGACATAGCTCAGTATTCTTTAGAGTTTTTATTTTATAATAATAATATCTCACTGTTCAGTTGTAGAGGTCATATATAGCTCCGTGTTTATTCCCAATCATGCATATTCTGTACATGATATGTTTTCACTGTTTCTTTTTCTACTTATTTGTTCATAGTATGTGAAAGTGTAATTGTGTTTTGAATGTTGATCTTGTATCCAGCGACCTGACTGTGTTTACGGTGAGGATTAGCTAGGATGATGGGTAAGCAGTGCTCACTGACCCTTACCTTGCACAAAAGAGCAGGAGGGAAGGGACAAGCTCATTACTGACAGAAGACTTGAGGTGGGGAGATTGGTAAGAGACCCATTTTGAGTAGGCCTGAGATAGGTTCCAAGACAGGAACAAATGCCTCTTTACAGTTTGTGAAACCCTTTAACATTCCCTGTGTTATTGATCCTTGCTGTGTTCCTTCTGGGTCACTGCCTGTCACTTTCAGAGGTAAAGAAAAGGGGACCAGAAGGCACAGTCAAGGTCACCCCTTGAGGAATGTACATACGTGGAAAGATAGCTTTTGAACACTGCCTTTGGATGCACAGCTTCTGGAGGGTTTTTCTGGGACTATCAGATAGTAGAGTGGGTTTCCAGGAGATAAGCCGTGGGAGCAGGGCAGGTTATCTGAGATAAGTGACCCTTGCCTTGAGAAATCGCTGGGACTGACTTGTGTGCAGAATGGTTGGAGGCAGGAAAAGCCAGTGAGACTTCTCGGGGGTTGTCACTGCACGTGGAGCACGAGATGAGTGGACGGGGAGCAGGGAGGTGGGTATGAACAAATGCCAGAGGGCAAGGGCCCCAGAGTGTGGCTCAGGTCCTCAGGTTCCCATGGGAGACACACACATGCCACTGAAAAGTGGTGCTTCGGGTTCTCTTTTTACCTTTTCTCAGTCAACCTCACAATTAAAAACAGTAGACTCTTTGCCTTGCATCGTCTGCCCTCCCCACTGAGGGCAGCAGGTCGCAGCTCCTGCCACTTAATCTCACTCAGCCTCCCCGAGGTGGCTGGCTGGGTCAGTGTCACCCTGTCACTTCAGCCCTTTCATCCCAGGACTACTCGTTAAATGGCTCCAGTCTAGCCTTGCTTCCCAGTATGAGGCTGAACTCGAGGGTGAGGGTGCGCTCACCAACAGTCCTTTCTCTTTTTAAGGTGGGTTTGGTCGCTGATCTCATCAGCACCTTCCAAAGTGTCTACACTGGAAGGAGCTGTGACAATCCTGCCTGTGAGCAGATGACACAGGAAGCCCCAGAGAACCGACTCTCAGAGGCCACACACCTGGCTGGTGGCACAGCAGAGCGAACCCAGGATGCCCATTGCTTGCCCATGGCCACAAAAGAGGGGTTGGGGCCGCTATAGCTTGGGCCACTCTGAGGTTGCCTGTACATTTGGCCCAGGTAGCTGTGGGTTCTGCATTTATGGGGTCAACCACTACAGATCAAAATATTTGGGGGAAAAAAGCTTGTGTCTCTACCCCCCTAAATGCACCCCAAATGCACCCGATCTCATCTGTACTGCCTCGTAACTTTTCTTCATCTCACTATTCCCTAAATATAGTACAACAACTACTTACATAACACTTTCATTGTATGAAGTATTGTAATTAATTTAGAGAAAATTTAAAATACAGGGGAAGATGTGCATAGGTTATCAGTAAATATAGCACTTTATGGAGGGGCTCGAGCACATGTGAATTTTGGGATTCCTAGGGTCCTGGAGCCTATCCCCACTGATACCCAGGGACCGTTGTGTTCAGTTGGTGTTACAGTTGTTGTCCTGGAAGGAGTCCATTGATCCTACAATGGAAGGAAGTGCAACTTCCAGATTTTCTCCTTCTTCTTTCTCTGCGTGTGGAGTGGTCAGACCCTGGGGCAGGCAGGATGTCGCAGCTGGGCAGTTTCTCCTCTGTGGCCTGGTGTCGCAGGCTGCAGACCCAAGTCCTTCCTCCCTGTGCGCAGCCACGCCATCTTCTCAGCAGGCTCCACGCTGTGACTTTGCTGATGCAAGGTGCCTGTCAGCAGGAGCCATGCGCTCACCTAGAAGGAGCCCCGTGTCTCCCGAGTAGCCAGGGCTGTGGGAGGAACTGAAGCAGAACAGACTATCTACTGGGAAAAGGCTCTGTGCGAACCGCGGAAACCATGACCTTCTCTGGGCCCCTGCATACATCTTAGTCTTTTCCGACTGCTATTAAAATACACTATAGACTGGAGACCTTATAGATACCAGAATGCATGACGCACAGTGCGGAGAAGTCTAAGATGAAGGTACTGACAGAGTCAGTGTCGGGGCTCAATCTGTCTTTTTGCAGTGGGTGTCCCCACATGTTAGGAGAGACAAAGATAGCCTCTGTACTACAGTTCACATTCATGAGGGCTCTGCCGAGGACCCTAATCACATTGGTGGTCAGGTTTCAACAAGGAATCTTGGATGGACTCACACATGCAGCCTGTAGAGAGCTCCAACCCCTTCTTCCCGTTGCACAGGTCTCAAGGAGCCTGGGCAGCTGAGAGATAGTTTGCCTTTCATCTCTGAGACCACTGGACAGGACCTAGGGCTCAGACACCTCCCAGAAGCCTTCTCCACACCACTCTTGACCCCAAGGGTGGGGTGGGGTGATCTGGAAGGGAAATTGCCATATTCTATTTAAATTGCATGGAATTTACATTTACTGAGCACCTACTGCTGTGCTAGAGGCTGTTTTAAGCACTTTGCATGTGCTATTATATCATCTAATCTAATCTGTAGAAAAGGCCAATGGTTTTTTTTTTTTTTTTTTTTTTTTTGTGGCACTGGGGATTGAACCCATGCCCTTGCGCCTGCCAGACAGGCACTTAAGCCACTGAGCCAAACTCCCAGCCCTGGTTTTTTGAGGCAGGGTCGCACTATGTAGCTCAGGCCGGCCTTGCACTTGCGTTGTAGCCCAGGCCGGCCTCGAACTCACAACGCTCCTCCTACCTCAGCCTCCTGAGTGCTAGGATTAAAGGCGTGCGCCACCACGCCCGGCTAGGCCAATGGTTTTTAATCAGGGAGGATTTTATTCCCCAGGGAATATTTTGCATTGTATAGAAAAAAAATTTTTTTGAGATAAGATGTCTCTGTAGACCAGGATGATCCCAAACACGCCATCCTCCTGCCTCAGGCGCTGTGATAACAGATGTACACCACCACACCTGGCTCTAGAGACATTTTGCTTATTTGGTTAGCTAGTTAGTCACAATCTGCAGTGAGTAATGGTTACGTTCATTATAGGGCATTGGCACATGGACGTAACAGATCTTAATTCTTTGTTTTAATCCCCTCCCCCTCACTTCCCTCCATCTCTTGATCTCCTTTGCTTTTATAAAAGTTCTAGCCCCTGAGATTGATTTATTTAGTGGTTCCAGGGATTGAACTCAGGACCTTCTCACTGAGCTACATGCCCAGCCCATTTTATTTTGTTCTGAGGAGGTAGGGTCTTGCTAAATCACTAAATTACCCAGGCTGGACTTGAGCTTGTTATCATCCTGCCTTGATGTCCCAGAGTGCTGGGATTACAGGCATGCGCCATCACACCTGGATTTCCGGAGACCTTTTTAAATGTCACGACTACGATCGTAGGGAAAGGAAGGGCATTGGGTGTGTAACAGGCCTCTAGCGTGTAGAGACCAGGGATACTGCTAATGTCCTGTACACAAGTCATGTGCTGTTATGTCAGGGATATACTCTGAGAAATGAGTCTGCATAGGTAATTCATCATTTGTGCTCACAGAGTGTGCTCACATCAGCTGAGAAGAACAGGTCACTCACTACGCGGCCTCTTGGTAGAGTCATGAAACATGAACGTAAGACTACAAGACATAGGAAGCTGCTGCTAGGGTAACAGCATCCTGTTGTACAGCAAAATGTTTTTTACAAGTGGAAATAGTATACTCTAAAATACTGATAAAAGCTGGGGGTGGTGGTGCACGCCTTTAATCCCAGCACTCGGGAGGCAGAGGCAGGAGGATCGTTGTGAGGTCCAGACCAACCTGGGCTACAAAGTGAGTTCAAGGCCAGCCTGAATTGCATAGTGAGACCCTGTCTCAAAAAATAGGACCAGGGATTTAGCTCAGAGGCTTAAGCGCCTGCCTGGCAGGTGCAAGGTTGTGAGTTTGATCCCCGGTACCAAAAAAAAAATAGTGATAAAACCTTAGTATAATAAATGCATAAATCAATCAGTCACTTAATCTCATGGTCAGGTATTCTCTACTGCATAGCTGTATGTGCTATGCTTTCCTATGACTGGTAATAATAAGTTCATTCCCATCAGGGACACCGTAAACACATCAGTAATGTGTTACACTGCACCGTTAGGGTGAGGACATCACTAGGCTGTACCAATTTTTCAGCTCCATCAGAATATTATGTGGGACCACTATTGTATATGTGGTCCATTGGTGGCCAAAATGTTGGAGGTTTTTATTGTAGTACTGGGAAGTAAACCCAGGGCCTTCAAAATGAGCCATATTCCCAACTCTATTTTTCATTTTGAGACAGGGTCTTGCTGACTCAGTGTGCTGAAACTTGCAGTCCTCCTGCTCAGCCTCCCAGAGTGTTGGAGCTACAGGCATGGACCACCAACCCCAACTCAAAAAGTGGTTCTGTGGCTGAGGGAGGGAATCTAGCCCAAGTTGTCAGCCATACCCAAGCACAATTTACAAATGCACAAAGAAAAACTTGTTGGAAGCAGTTAAGTGGCCTCCCCCAGGCCTTGTCAATGTAGATTCGTTTACAATGTGCCATTTGGGAGCCACTGCCCTCCAGGCCGGCAGACATCACTGTGCAGCTACAGGCCCAGGAAGCCCTGCAGGTCCGAGGAGGAATAGCTACAAAGACACAGACCTTTCCCACCGGTGCTCTGCAAGGTTACAGAGGCTTGAGCATCCCTCCTCTTGCCCAAAATTTGAAATCTCACTTGGCTATTACAATCTGTGCATGTGGCCAGTAACCCCAGCTCTAGGAAGGGTGAGGCAGGAGGATCGTGTATCCCAGGCCAGCCTGGGCTATATACCTACCTAGTTCTAGTCTATCCTAGACTACATAGTGAGATCTTGTCTCAAAACAAAAACAAAAACAAAGAACGCTGCACATCCTGAAGGGCTTTGCAAGTGCCAGGAGCATTGCTAAGAAGTCTGCAGGTATCAAGGGGCAGTGGAAAATAGACTATAATGATAGTCTGCTGCCATCCTTCCAGAGCGCTTTTCTCACTTAGCTCCTGTTTCACAGTCTTACTTTTGCTCTGCTTCCTCTGGTGACTTGCTTCATAGTCCCAACAGCCATTTTGTCAACCCTCGCCTTAACCATTGCCAAAAAGATGCTATTCTGTTCTTCCTGCCATTGCAAGCTCCTGGCTCCTAAGCAATAATTTGAGAGAATATCTAAGCAAGGCGTGAGCTGGAGACCGCAGCAGAGCTGACTGATTGGAGCAGGAGTCAGTGTAGGGGAAGGCAGATGTCTGGTGGAACTTACTACAGAGCCATCTTCCGAAGAGCTTTGAATACCAAGCTAAAGTCAGGGTGCAGCTACAGATAGGCTGGGTCTGGAAAGGCTGGGAAAGGCAGCGCTGTCTTGTCACCTGACTGTGCTTTGCAGAAGGGAGTTGCCAGAATCGCTAGGCTCCTCCCCCGTCCCTGCTCTGTCGCGGTCACCATTCTCCCACTCTCCCATTCTACCGGTGGTTCTTGAAATAACATTAGTGCAGTAGACTCCCCAGACATCAGAGGGGAGGGCAGTCCTCCTGCAGGTGGTGCTGCCCTTTCATTCAAGCGTCCTCTTTGCTAATGGGACTTGGGGTCTGAACACGTGTGCACGTGCCCTGGCAGAAGTGGCAAGGAGGAGAATTATCCCCATGAATGTCAATGAATGGGCAGGAACAATGAAGTACAGTGAATGCGCCAGTTGTAAGGAGGCCTTTCACAAGGCCTGAATGGCAAGCAAGCTCCCCAGGAAGGGTGCCAGCAGGGACACTTTGCGCATCCAGAAATCCAGAGGATGCAAGGCTGCAGGAGGAGCTAGAGTCCCTCCAATTAGCATGATGACTGGGCAGAGGAAGCAGAGGGGAGTGTCCCTTACTGTGGGATGCTCCAAGGTCAGGGCCAGTTCTTCCAAAGAAAGACTGAAAACAGGAAGGAAATCCAAGCTGTCTTTGCTCTGGATAAACTTGGGGGTGTGGGGGGTGCCTAGGGGAATCCTGGCCTCTGGAGATGGTCTGCGGGCTCCTCTCTTATCAGTGGCACTTCTGCTTCTTGGGACTGGTGCTGAATCAGGAGAAGGAAACTGAAGGGTAGTTGGTGCAATTCCTGAGGCCACAGGTAGTATCTGCCATTTTTTATTTTTCTAATAGCCCTCCACTAACATTTCTTATAATCTTTCTGAGTCTTCTGGCTCCTTTCCCTCCCTCTCTGGACAGTTTAGCTGGGTATACGGAGAGAGATAAACCAGTGTTCATCTTCAAGAAGTCCAAAGATGGATAAAAAACAAACCACATAAGAAACAGGACATAGTCAGTGGTGTGAAAGTATCAGGCCTCCATTGAGAAATGTTGCACAAAGAAAACATAAGCAGGTTTCCTCAAGCAAGTGGTATTTGACCCTGGGTGGGAGACTGGAGGCTGGGACCATAGGGGTGAGTTGTGGGGGAGATTCTCAGTTGAGCCCACAGCCTGAGCAAGGCAATGAGGTTGTCAGATACTAAGTGGCACATGGAGGAAATGGTGAGAACTGGCGAAAGGGAAAAGACCAAACAGCTGGGCAGGGAGTTGGGACCCAGGTTGAGGAGGGTCATGGGTGTGCTGGGAGGAATGAGTGAGAAATTAGACAACTACTCCAGAGAGGAGAGGCTGATGGGGACCTCAAGTTGAAATAATAGGGTCTGTTTTTAAGAAAGGAAGCTTCTAGCTGCTGTAGATTGGAAGATGTTTGAGCATCCATCTATCCATCATCCATCCATCCATCCATCCATCCATCCAGTAAACATGACTGAGCTCTACTCGTGCGCCAGGTCCTGTGCTCAATGATGCAGGGCTGAGCACAACATCCCACGGTACACACAGTGAATGGTCTGTCCCTGCACCCAGTCCCTGCCCGGATTCCCTCCAGTGTCAGAATCGCCAGACTCTGCACTGAGCCAGATTGGCAGTAAGCATGGACAGCCCTGCTGGAAAACTGCCAGGATGCAGACAGACGCTGTTGTTTTAGATGCTGCACTAAATCCTTGGCTCTGTGCCGATAAAAACAGAGAAAAGGGTGATTTTAGGACAATTTGCCACCACCTCCACTCTGGGGATTGCTGGGATGTTCTAGTGCCTTGCCCTCCTTCCTCCAATTCCCAGAGTAAGTTCCAGGGAAAAAGTCCACTGCTAGAAGCCAAGCTCTTAGACCATTTTTTGCCTTGGTCTGTCCTGTTAAAATGGATGCCAAAGTCAGGTGTGCTGGGACGTGCCTGTAATCTCAGCACTCTGGGAGGCTGAGGCAGAAGGGTCACAACTTAATGCTCATCCCAGGTAACTTGGTAAGACCCTGTCTCAAAACAAGAAATAAAAGAGAACTTGACATGTGGCTCAGTGTGGAGGTTTTGGGTTTAGTCTCCAGCACTGGGGAGAAAAATGCCAAAGATGAGACAGGAGGATCAGAAGTTTGGGGCCAGCCTGTACAAATTAAGGAGACCTTTGTCCCAAAATAAATAGAAAGCGCTGTGGCTATAGTTCAGTGGTGCAGACCAGGCTGGGGGTGTTGCTCAGTGGTAGAATGCCTGCCTAGCACTCCCAAGGTCTTACATTCAATCCCTAACATTGGTTGGATGGATGCATGGATGGATAGATGGATGCATGGATGGAGATAGATAGTGCTCCAGTCCCTGCCTGATGCCTTCATTTCTGTGAGCAACTTGATTCCTTCCACTCATCCTGTGATGCACTTAAGCCCACACCTTTTGCTACCCAGATGCGATCTCCATAACTAGCAGCTGTGATACAATCTCCACATGCACATTCGCATTACACCCTGCTTTGGGGGTGCGCCTCACCCTTCCTCTCACAGCCCACTCCCTCTCCAGTCCCTCCATTTATATCACAGTGAGCTCTCTCCCTGAGTCTCAGTTTGGTTGCTCCCTTTGCTGCCACCCACTAGACCTGCAGCTCTTTGCAGTCTTCTTCCTTTTCTGCTTGCCCTCTCCCTCATCCCTCCCTGCACTCTTCGGGATTCCCTCTGCTTCCCTCTCTTCCCTCCCTCTCCTCCTGTACCCTCAGGCCTCTTCCTCCCATACAGATCCTCCTGTCCCACCCAGGTCTGCGTGAGACTTCCAGGTGGGGCAGGTGTGTGGGTGCCCACCAAGAGGTGCACAGCTCTTCCTGCCCCCAATTTAATGACTCACCCACCCGCTCCATGTACATTATTCTTTGTTCCCACCCACTGTGCTTCAAACCCAAGATCACACCTCTCTGAGAGGGAGCCCCTTTGAGACTCACACATGTAGCTACTGTCTCTTTGCTTTTGATCATGTCACCCCAGGAAGACACTAGGTCAGGTCAGGGGGTCACTGAGGACTAATTTAATTCTCTTTCTTACAAATCCCAATTTCTGTGACCTCGGTAGGTTTTACTGAGACTTTCCTCCTTACTGGTACTGAAGTCTTACGTCCCAGGAACTCCCGCAGCCCCAGAGAATTAGGACAGTGCCTGCTCTGTGTAGCCCAGATACTCCGGAGCATGGAGTACAGAAATCTCACACCATCAGGCCCGTGACTCCAGTGCCACACCTGCACCCCAGCAAGTTGTGTCGTCAGCCATGGTCGCATCTCCACGTGAGGAAGGTCTGGCACATGCCTGCAGACTCCAGCACCCCTCAGCCCTGGCAAAGTGCTTGGAGAAAGATGCCACTGAGGCACAAGTACCCACATGGAGAAACCTTCCCTGTGGCAAGCTGGGACTACCTGCCATATTCCCCAAGAGGTCTCCTAGGGGAGGGGTTAAGGTGAAAAAGTTTGAAAGTGCCTGTTCATGAAAGCCACAGGCCATAAAATAGAAAATGACTTTTAACCATATGTTCATCCATTGATTCAGCAAACATGTATCAAGCCCTGGGTCAGGAACTACTAGCTCAAAGTTGGAAATACAGTGTTGGATAAAGCAGAGGGCTGCACTCCAGTGTGGTTAATGCCATTATAGCAACGAACAGAGAGGATGCCTTGCAGACACGTAGCACATAGGACCACTTTCCAGTGGGAGCATTGTTGGGGCAAACCCAGGGACTCGGGCATCTGGAGCAGGGCAGGAAACCCAGGGAGGGTCCTCAGAGAAAATGAGGCCTTGCAAAACTCTGGTCAGTGAGAATGCACTGGGTGAAGGGTGGACAGAGGGAGGGGAGACAGTGATGTTCCCGGATATGACAGTACAAAGTCCAGTCCTGAAGGCCTTCTCATCTTGGTAGGAAATTTGGACTTTATTCTTTAGGCAGTAGAAAATCCTTGGGAGAACCTGGAAAAGAGCAAATAATGGGTTTATGAATATGTCCAAGGAAATGAGGTAACAACATAGGCTAAGACAGTAATGGTGGAGCTGGAGGCAAGGAAGTAGTAGTGAGACAGGACTTGGAGATGGTCAGATGCAGGGAGGAGGGAGCAGAAGGAACCAAGGCTGACCAGGTGTGGACAGCTTGCTAGATCAGGCTTTTGGCTGGCTGCCAGCTGTGCCATTCTCTGAGACAGCGAGCCCAGAGGGAATAGTGCAGTGGGGGAAGATGGATGTAAGGGTTACTCTTGGTTGTCAGTTTGACTGAATTGAGAGACACCTAGAGAACTGGAAAAGCACACTTCTGGGTATGCCTGAGAGGGTGTTCCAGAGATCCTTGACTTGTGCACCAGATAACTGGAGGGGGAAGACCTCCCCGGAGTGTAGGCCATGCCACTCAATCCACAGGGGGCCAAAGTGGATAAAATAGTGGGAAAGGGAGGCCATGCACATGACTACTCAGCTCTTCTTGAGCTGCTGCATTTTTGGCTGCTGCCACTGCCCATCAGCATCCAACTCCGGATTCCTCAGCCTTTGGAGACGGGCTTCCGCCAGTGGCTGCATCATTGGTCCCTGTTGTCCTGAGGCTTCCTGCTTCTAGGGTTGAGCAGCTGCTCATCTCCCTGGCTCTCCGCCCTGCAGGTGCCCACTGTGGGACGGGCCAGCCTCTGATCACTTGAAATGTTATATTAAACCCACATATATACATATATGTAACAGTATACTCTACAGAATCAATTCTATTGATTGTTTCTATATATTATATTGTTAGGGTTGGGCTGTACCCAAAGGTCTGGAGGTCATCAACATTTGGATGCTACTGAAGTCATGAGAAAGGGTTCAGCAGAGTAGGAGCAGGGCCAGGTCCAAGATAGACCCTGAGGTGTATCCATGGTGATGGGATGAGAAAGGCCAAGGGGTCAGAGGAGCAGTGGCCAGGGAGAAAGGGGAAGGAGCACCAAGAGATTGTAATGGTTTCATTGTGAAGCCAGGGAAACTGCAATTCAAAGAGAAGGGAGTGAAAACAAATAAACAAAGCTGGAGTAACTGGGAGGACTTGTCTGATAACCTCAAATGCACCTCAACTTTAAGTGAGGTTTCTTTCCAGTAAGCCCCTCATAAGTTCATAATATCATTCGGGAAATATGCATTCAATACTCCACACCTACTGAGCATCTTAGCACCCAGTGCACTGTATGACATGGGTTGTTTCTTCTGGTGACTGTGGGGCTGCAGTCCACCATAACTGTCCCAACAACTCAAGAGAGCTTTGGAGCTGGGCCTGGTGGTGCACACCTGTAATTCTAGCACGCTGGGAGGCTGAGGCAAAAGGATTGCAAGTTTCAGCCTAGTCTCAGCAACTTAGCAGGACCCTATCTCAAAATGAAAATTAAAAAAGGGGGAGCTCAGTGAAAAGAGCTTTGGGTTCAATCCTCAGTGTCACACACACAGACTGAGAACGAGAGAGGGAAAGGGAGGAGGAGAGAGAGGAAGGAGAAGGAGAGAGTGAAAATCAAAATTCAAGATGCAAACTATGGTTTCTACTGAATGCAGACTACTTTGCACCATCACGTTGTAAACTGGACTATCACAAATTGAACCTTCCTACTGTAGGACCACCTGCATTGAAAAGACCTGTTGGATTTCACAGCATCCCTGGAGAGCAGTTCTAGTGATGGTGGAAGCCAGGCTTCTGTGAATTGAAGAGGGGTGGGAAATGAGTAGGCAGCCATAGGAATATCACCTTCTGTCTCAAGAACTTGGCCATGAACAGGAAAGATGATGATTCCTGGAGAGAAAATTGGAGTTCAGGAGCTGCTATTCTGTTTTTGAATGGGAAGACTTATGCCTATGCCCTGAAAAGCAAGAACTGGAATGCAAAATTTTAAGAAATAGAAGCAAGAGAACATAATCTTAGAGCAAGCTCTTGAGAAGGCTAGAGCTGAGGGGATTCATGTCTTGCTGGATGGATTAGCCCGACTAAGGACAGACGTCGCTCTCATGGTGACAGACGCATCAGAGACAGAAATCACTTCAACTGCAGGTTTGTGAGTTCAGGAAATGGGGGGAGTTCCCTCCCAGTGCCTCTGCTTTACTCTGGGTTGTAGAGATGAAGTCACCCACAGGGAGTTCAGCAGCGGAAGTGGGTATGGGAGCACTTAGGGAACAAGGGAAGTTGGGCAGATAAGACTTGAGAAATAGCAAAAGACATTGGAAGTCCCTGGGAGCCAGGGGATTATGATGCTTTCATGTGCCCATCAGAAGTTGGGCTTACAAAAGTTTACTCTCTGGTTGATGGTAAACGAGTCTATGCAGCAAAACATTACCTGACACCACAGAGTCTGCACAGCAGGAGAAACCAGTGAGGGCTGGACGCAGGAAGGATGGAGGTGGGACCTCAGGTGGGAGACAGTGACAAGAGCAAAGACAGAGAGGAGGGAAGGGGCCCTTGGAAAGGGCGTGGTGGTCAGAGGTGTCAGCCAGCCCGGAAGTCACCCTAGATATCTGATGCATCCTTGACAAGTGAGTGTCGTGACTCTGTCCTGTGGGCCATTTGGGAATCCAGCTTAGTCCATGTAGCTTGGAGTACTGGAGATAAGTGGGGAAGAAACATTGCTCTTAGACCCAATCTTACATGCCAGACTTAATTTCATTTTCTGGCATGACTTCATGACTATCAGGGCAGACTGTCTGCAGGGCCCTGCTGGTGACCATACTCGGTAAATGTTCAGTAAGTACTTGCATGTTGAATCACTGCACAGTGCATTCAACTGCTCACCCCTCCAGTGCAGGTCTCTGCCACAGAGCTGCTGCTGACACAGGTCCTGGCAGGTGGCACTTATGGTGCCCGCCATACTGGTTGCATCCATCCAGGTCAGGCCCCAGCTTTCACCCTGCCTGCTCCTTGATGAGGCTGTGTGTGGGGAAGGAGGGGCTCTGACCCAGGAGCCAGAAGTCCTGGGTTTTAGAATCAGCTCCTGTAGCAGGGGCCTCTGGAACTCTGCATCTCCAGTAGAGTTTACAGTACCTGTCTGTCCAGGGCTACTGTTGCAAGGACAGATAAAAGCACATGAACTTACAGCACTCTTAGTGTCACTGTAGGTAAAGCACCTGGCCAGGGGGCCATGTAGCTAGGGACTCTCTACTTCTAGTTGCTTCCTGGTTTTTTGACACTAAGTGTTTGAGGGGAGGAACAAGGGGCTGGGTGACATCAAACCTTTGGTCTCTGGCCTGGCCCTACTACGCTAAGGTAACTATACATCCCCGCTTGTGTCTCTTATTCTGGCATAATTAACACTAGTGTCCCCTTTCACTTGCAAAAGCATCCAGGTTACCTGGTTACCTTGGTGATAACCCATGCTGTGTCCATAGCTCCTGTGTTCATAGGAGAGCTTGAGTTTGTAAAATCAGTGGCCTTGGTTGTACACAGAGAACCAGGCCAGCTTGGGACCAAGTTCATGCTGCATGTGTATCCCATTGGTCTCAGTCACCTGCCCTTCCTGTGTCCCTGGGAGGGAGCTCCATAGCCAGTACAGGGAAGAGGGACAGTGTTGAGGGCAGACCTTGTACCTTTGCTCTCTTCCTCCTGGCCATGGTGTCACAGATTACAATATGCAAGCTGCTCAGGGTGTCCTTGAAGGGATTTGTGTACAAGGGGGTCAGAGTTTTGATTTTGCACTCAGAGACTAGCTCGGCCCAAAAAGCATCTCAAACAGTTTTTTGTTGTTGCTGTTGTTGTTGTGCGTTCGTTTGTTTTTGTATTTTAGTGATACTGGAGATTGAACCCAGAGCTTGCACACTGAGCTACATTCTTAACCTTTTTTTTTTTTTTTTTTTTTTGTCTTTTTTTGAGACAGGGTCTCGCTATGCAGTTCAGGCTGGTGTTGGGCTCATTTTGTAGCCCCACCTGATCTCGAACTTACAACAATTCTCCGGCCTCAGCCTTCCAAGTGCTGGGATTACAGGAGTTTGCCACCACGCCCAGCACTTAACTATTTTTTAACCTGCCCAGGCTGGGCTTGAACTCGCAATCCACTTGCCTCCCAGACTACTAGATAACTGCAGACCCGAGTTCCCACATCTAGCTCCTCAAAAGGTTTTTGAAGTGTTTGCAACATTACTGAAACAGCAACAATATTTTCCACCTCCTTCTCATCCAAACTCTGGAACGTGTCTGGGGTTTCCTGACACCAGAAGTGTCCACAGCCCCTACTCTACCTTCATCTCCAATTTCATGAGCCCCAGATAGCTGGTTGGGAAGAAGGAAGGAGGGAGAGAGGGAAGAAATGAGAGGATTTTCTTTTTACACTGAGGGAAGCTAAGGTTTCCCCCTGATACATGGAAAAGGTGAGGGAATAGAAGAGAATAGGAAGTGAGGACTTACTCAGATGAAATGTAATTTAAATGTGCACCTAACTCAGATTCACAAGGCTTACCCAGCATTTCTGAGAATATAAGACAAGATTCTTGCCCTCGAGGGGCTTAGGATAACTCAGGTCAGGCTGTGCTCTGCACGGTCCTAGAGGTACAGACAGAGTACCAGACTCAGCCTCTCTGTGCCTCCCCACTCCCCCGACCCCAGGCAATGGAGGTGTGTAGTTGTGGACTTGATTTGTTAGACATTTGTTAGTGGAAGAAGGCTGGGAGGATCAAGGGGAGCTTCTTCACCTGCGCCTGCCCCTGTGCACCTGCCAGCAGCTGCGGTGGGCTCAGAGGCGATCCCTGCCGAGGGAGGATGACAGGTTGGGAAGTGTGACAGTTCAGCATCACTGGACCGGAAGTGCAGGAGGTCCAGGGGTGATGAGGACTGACACTCGAGTGACCCTCAGGTCCCAGCACCTCCACGAGGCTGTTCAGAGATTCTTCATGCCCCTCTGGCCCTGCCAGGTGGTAAGCCAGACCAGCATGGCTCACAGAGGCAGAGGTGACAGCTGGAGGCCACCTTGCTGAGCCTGGAGCTTCTGGAGCGGTTAAGTGGCTCACTGTCTGGGAGATGGGGACCTTGGGCTGGGTTGGGGAGCGTGGGCAGGCTGTCGGATGCACAGCCCTCTGCCAGCCCCGGAGGAGGAGGCATGGGGAGAAAGCAGGGAGAGGTGGCCTGGAAGTCGCACTCCCCAGCCAGACACATCAGGTGGCGCCAAGAGGAATTCGAAGCAGGACAGGTAGGGACTCCCAGGGAAGGGCAGCGTGCTGAGCCCTGCAGACTCCCAGCAGACGGGCCCAGCGCGGGGCGTAGGAACATGCACTTGGGAGCACGGAGGACACCTGGGACCAAAGCCACTGCCCTGTGTCACTTCCAGTGCCCACAACTGGGCGTCTGAGCTGTGTCTTCCACCAGTTCTTCTTCCAAAGCCCGGTGCCTGTTATACAATTTGCACACAACACACACACTGTCTCTCTCAGCAGATATGAAGGGGGAGCCAGGCTGTGGTGAAGATGAGACAGAGGGAGCAGGCAGCAGGGAGTTTCTCTCGATCATCATCTCCCCCTCCCCACCCTGGCCTCTGCCCCCCTGCCCAAAGCAGAGCTCTGCCTGGGCTCTGGTAGGTGGCGGAGAGCTTTCTGCTTCTTCCTCCCTCCAGCCCTTGCCACACCCTGGCACCAACCACACATCTAAGCTCCGGTGTTTCCCAGATTTTTTTTTTTTTTTTTTTTTGAGAAGACACCCCCGTCACCTGGCTGCG
>RJWM01009288.1:0-68666 GCA_004363535.1 Dasyprocta punctata
GAAAAGAAAAGCTGCGATTTCATACTCTGCAAAAGGATCTTTAGCTTTAAAATCAAGTGATTCTGTTTTGTTAGCGCTCTACATAGCAAATGTAGTCAGTTGACAGAATTTCAGTGGTGAGCACCTGTGGGGCAGTGGTTTGGCCCAGCGGGGCAGCGCGACTTGGGGCCTCTAACCCCAGGAGCACCCTGCTCTCACCGCCCTTTGCTCACGGAGCTTGGCCGCTGCTCTAGAAAGCTCTTTTCATCTCTTACTGGTTCTTAAGATTTAGTCCTCCTGCAAGTTCTATTTGAATTTCCTTTCCCTCTGTGCTTGAATTCTCTTTCTGTGATGTGCTATGCCCGTCACTCTTACTTGATACACTCTGGGCAGTTATTTTCACCTTTCTTTCTCACTAGCTCACGCCTGAGATGGGGCTCTGTCCTGGGATTTCTGTAACCCATGGGGCCTAAAGGCTGAGGCTCAGGTATGGCAGACAATAAGGAGGGGAAAACGGGAAAGAAAACTGACCTAAGGCCATTCTCACTGAGAATGTTAAATATAAAGTGTTTTAAGAAAAAAGAAGGCAGTAATGTTTAGCTTAAGACAGGGCCTGGATCACAGGCTCGATTTGACTCCCAGCTCTGCTGTTCAGAAACAACTTGACAGTCGGGGAATCGCTGCTTCTGTTGGCCCACTGTTCTCTCCACGGGGAAATAACAATTGCTACTCCCCGGGCAGATTAGGCTAACTCACCCAGAGGAGGAGATGCACACATATAAAGCCTCAAGCAGCACCTGCACAGTGAGCTCTGGGAATACGCTAGCAATAACTGTTAGTTGTAAATGCACATTGAATTATTGTATGCATAAGGCAGAACTATGTTCCCATTAAGTTTGTGAATAATATCTTACAATTAAAGCCTATCAAAAGAGAAGGAAAAATTCTTAAATATAGAAAACAAAACATTAAAACATTGGCAATGTTTCCAGTTTTTAATTAACCACATCCCTCCACACAGATTAGAAACAACAGTTTGATTCTAAGGTTGTGGCAATGTTATCAATTATTTGCTTCTGTGTATTTTTATTTAAAATTTTCTAAATTATCTTCCTACATATATTGGCTTACAAATAACAAATTTTGTATTGTTTCTAAATGAACTAAGGATTTATATGAGAAAGTTTGAAATAGAGGGTGATAATTTGATATATTTAGACTAAAAATGTGAAGGCAGCATAAAATGAATGTTGGGATATTATCAAAATCTAATTCTTACCTGAAAGAGGAATATGGAGGGAAACATCTAAAGGAAACTTCTGTAAGTTTTCTGCTCTATGCTGGGTTTTCTGGGAACATCTGGAATCTTCAGATTCTTACGTGGTGTTTAGGTATCAAACAGTTAAGGATCAACACTTGTGGAGGCAGAAGAAAGCACAATTCATCAAGGAAGTAGATGGCCTGCGACGTGGGCTGCCAAGGCTCAACACGTTGGTGTGGACCCTGGGGTGTGCGTCATCGTCCCCCTGAGTGACCCCGGTCTGACCAGGCCAAGCTCAGTCACTAACGTGGGCTGCTCTCAGTGTTTGCCATGCATTCACACATTGAATCCTAGTAACAATTCAAGGGAGTCATGTTACTGGTTTTATATTTGTTTATCCTATAAATTTTCCAGACACAATCTCAGGCCAAGGGAAGTTAAATGTCTCAAGCTCATGCCTCTGGCAGCCAGACCTGAGCTGTGCCTCTGTGCTCAAAGACAAGAAGAACTCTCATGGTCTTGTAGGAGTCAGGTCGTCAGGCCTATCAGTTTTAGTTGAAGATAATAGAATAATTCACAGGTTGAATTCTAAAAACATTCTTGGTAATGATTCAGTCTATAAAAATTCATGGGGGTATAGGTAGGAGCAATGAAAGATATTATAACCACTTCCCAAAAGCAAAGAGGAGTAAGGGCTGTGTGGACAAGCCTTAAATTAGAAACACTAAGAATAAACGTAATGCTCATGAGTTCAACGTGAGTTCACCAGAAATGAATCTCACCAAACAAATACCTGTTCTTTCAAAATATGTTTATGCGTTGGTGAGGAATGACTGTGGGGTTGTGTTGCAAAGGGCATTCTTGTAGTTTCTATTATTAAGAAGATGAAAAACACTTTAAATTAGGCCGAATAGACAGTCACTTCCATGACGTAGCTTGGAAACGTATTTCTTTTCAGAGTTATTTTCTGTTGCTTAGACAGGCTACGTAACAGACGAGGTCACTTACGAGAGGGCCTAGCGCAGGGTGCTGGATGGGGCTGCACGGGGCAGGGCTTCTCATTGCATCTGACGTGGGGAGAACGGGGGAGGACCAGCAGGGACACGTAGAGTCTATACTCTGGGGAAAGAACAACCTCTCTCGAGGCGATTAATCCAGTCCCAAGATTTAACCTTCTCCTTCAAGAAGCAGCATCGATCATTTTCAGCAACCCAACATCCTTTTAGAGGTTTCCTCCTCATAACTGTGACAACAAATTCCAAAATCAGTGTCAGAGGGGACAAGCCACATTCACACTGCAGAGACATTTCAGAATGCCAAGTCTATCGGAGTCCGGTCACAGAGAGGTCTAACTGTTCTTACTGATGCTACTGCTTTAGGGAACTGCTGGAGAGCCATGCAAGTGACACCTACTTGGGAAAGATCTATGCTGTGGGGGAGAGCAAAAGAGACAGAAGTCTTGTCTGAGTGTAAAATTTTGTAGTTCTTAATCCCATTGTGCTATGGTTTAGACTAAACTGTGCCCCCGAGGGCAACATGTGCTGGTAGGTATTGCTTCTGGAAGGGGGTTGCATCATGTGGGTAGAGGTGGCCTGCTGTTAGGAATCAGGAGGTGCAGCACCCTCCTGGGTGCCCCCTTTTCTCTCCAGCCCCTGCCACCAGGGAGTGAGCTCCACCAGGCCCCCCTGCTATGCCATTTGGGTCCTGTAGCCAGTTAAGGACCGAGACCTCCAAAAACTGTGAGCCAAAATAAATCTCTTCTTATTTAAATTATGTTCCAGTGACAAGAAGGTGACTAAGATTCCATGTAATTTGCATCCTCCACACCAGGCAGAAATTAATAACTATATAAATTGGACTTTAATAACTGTATAAACTGGGTTAGCATCAGGTTGACGTTGGTGTCCACATTGCCTTCTACCGTCCATCAGCAGAATGCAGAGTTGTAACCAAGGTCAGTGGAACTAGAGCAGGGCTAAATTCACTCAGGGATACCAGTACCTCAGTTCTTTTAGAAATAAAATTAGAAGCACAGAAAGAAGAAAACAGTAGCTATGAAGAACATGTAATCATCGCAAAGTACAAACATCTTCCGCTTTTTGCATTTCTGCAATTTTTCAGTTTACAAAGTGTAAAACCACCAAACAGTACCATGCAAAGTATTGAAAAATATTAAATTTCATGAAAATAACCAAAAAGATCCCTGTGTAGGTTATCATACTTTAACTTTTGAAAAGAGTGGAAGAAACAAACCCTTTACTGTCATTTGCATGGCAGTGGGGTTAATCCAGCAACTCTGAAGCCAAAGCCTCTGGCAGTCTGCAGACTCCGCATAAAGCCAGCACCTGTGGAAAGTGGGCCCTGCTGGGTGTTGACAAGCACACTGCCCTACCTGAGACCTTCTCCAGAAATAAAAACCTTGTTTATTTCCTCTTCTCTTCGTTACTACAAACCATTATAAAAATTAAGGAAAATCATTAGAGGAAAATTCAACATATCGATATTAAAAAAATTGCTTAGAGTTGAATCATCAAAAAAAAAAAATATGACATGACCTTTGGAAACTTGGGTCTCCAGGATGCTGTCATTTGAGGGGAAGGAAAAAATAAAAAAGCAAATGCTTGATGAATTGTATTCCCCAAACGCACTTGATTTGTCTGTGTTCAGCTAAAATATCCAAACTGTTAATGGTAATGAAAACCCTGATCTAGAGGGTCTATATTTTTTTCATAGAATACAGTATTTTCTATAATAATTTTGCTTATTCTCAACATAGCCAACTGCCATGAGTGCATGGACAATAGGAACTTTTTTTCTTTCAAATGAGAAAATTAGGAGACACAACAAAATAACAAGGTCAATTCACGTGCAGCCTTCCTTCACCCTGGACATCAGCTAGGAGCAGGTCCTGTCACCTCATAGAGTATGTCTTCTACCAAAAGACATAGCAGCAACACATACTAGTTCTCCCTCCAGCCTTTGAATAGTTTCTTCCTTCTCCCTCCCCCTGTGCCAGATTTCCCTCTCTTCTCACTTGTAATTTGTACATAAAGAAAGTAGTCATTGCTTTGTGGAATCCCATGACCCTGCAAAACGAGACCAGCAGTGGTCCAGAAGGAACGTCAATAGTTACACGTATACCGCAGGGTTGACATCTAACTATTTATATTTAATTAAACCAGACTTCTCCACAGAAATTGTAGAATGGCTAAGATTGAATCCCACTTGGGAGATGCTTGGGCAATCTTAACAGGAAAACCATGAGTTAGATATTTTGTTTCTTTGTTTTTGACAAAGATATTGGGCAAGAAATGTAGGGAAAAAAAGTATCAAGCAGCAATCATTTCAGACATTTTAATTTTTGACCACAAATGAAAAAAATCCTTTCAGCATTTGAAATACCAAAAGCTGTACTTTCTTGCACAGGAATATAGCACCATGTTTCAGGATACGAATCCTGTGACAGGGACTCTGACTGCTGATTCCTGAGTAAGGACATCGCCCATCTAGATAACCAGCCTGGAGGAGTGGCGGAGAGACACAGGGAGGCTCTTCATGCTCTCCTTCCAATATCCCCTCTTTCCTGTACCTTCAAAAACACCCTCTTGCCAGGCATGGTAGTGCACGCCTTTAATCCCAGCACTCGGGAGGCTGAGGTAGGAGGAGCGTTGTGAGTTCGAGGCTGGCTTGGGCTACAATGCGAGCAGAAGACCGGCCTGAGCTACACAGTGCGACCCTGCCTCAAAAAACTAGAGCCGGGAGACTGGCTCAGTGGCTTAAGCGCCTGCCCTGGCAGGTGGCGAGATTGTGAGTTCAATCCCTGGTGCCACAAAAACAAACAAACAAACAAACAAACAAGCAAAAAGAAAAAGCCCTCTTACATAGCTGTCAAGTTCTGGTGCCCATAATTCAATTAAAAACAACGAATTCATTTGCCCATCACTTCTGTTATTGGTACAATGCCTTCCACGTAACATTTTTCTAGACAATTTGGCCCAGAAGAATCAATATTGAGTAGTTGTATGTTCAGCATCATGAGCAAAGTAGTGGATGACATTTGGGATTTTTATTCAAATGCAGTCACATCTTACAGACCTGAGTATATACGTATGTCTGTAAGCAGTGTATATGTATGTATCCACCTCTCATAGAGACAAGGCGTACTGGAATTGCCATAGAGTGTCTTCCCAGTAACTAAATCAATGGTTTGCCAATTACAATCCCCCTTTTCTATTCGACAGCTTAAATATTGGATTTTTTTTGAGTCTTCTTAGTTTTTTCTTCTCCCTGGGTAAAATGAGTAAAGTAGATAGATTTAAATACTCTCTGTATGATGTTAAATAAGAGTCTAGAGGGAAATTTATTTTTTAGCTGTTAGTACAAAATCATATTAATTGAAAAGAAAAATACATATACATGATGTTGGCAGGAACATAAAAATAAATGAATGCATCTATCATGGTTGGATCAGTGGATACCAAAAGCCTGTATATTAAAGGTATGGTTCCCAACATTGGGTGGGGCTTTTAAGAAGTGAGATAAAAAAATAGTAGAAAGGAAGTAGAGGACTTGTCCTTGAAGGGGACATATGGACTTTGGCCACTTTCTGTCTCATTTTCTGTGACTGAACCCTCTGAAACTGTGAACCAAAATCAGCTTTTGCTCATTCTAAAGTGATTATTTCAGGTATTTTCTCAGAGGCAAAAAGGTAACATAGCACTGTAACAGAGTTAGGCATACTTACGTGTAATTCAACAAAGTGCAACATGTAAAGCAACATACTAAAAAATTGAAAAAATAATTTTCAGTTATTTTGAAACAATTTAAATTTGGCCTCTGCCTTATACTGTATATAAAGGACTCCAGATTCAGTATATGTTTAAATGTGAAAGGTAAATTCATGGAAAAAATTTAAGAGGATCATTTTGTGTTCCGGCAGTGCAAAAAGATTTCCTAACAAAGTTTGAAAAAGACTTTCTAACAAAGTTTCTACAAGCTGAAGCCCAAAAGTGAGAAACTGACAGCCTTGTTGTATTAAATGATGTATTTCCAGAAAAAAATAACAAAGAACCAATGTACCAACTAGATAATTGGATCAGTAAGTAGGGATCACTGCTTACATTATGCAGTGGGTGTCTATAATCAACAGTAAACGAGAAGAAAAAAATGGAGAAAAAGGACAAGATAACAACAACAACTAGAACAAAAACCATCCTTAGAACGGAAAGCCTAAATGGCCAAAAAATAGAGATGTTCAACTTCACTAATAATAAGAAGTAGGACTGGAGTTTAGCTCAGCGGCATAAGCACCTGCCTGGCAAGCACGAGATCATGAGTTTGATTCCCAGTACAAAAAAAAGAGAAAAAAAATCTCTCCTCCACAAAATATTTCACTAAAATGCTGAATTGAAATAATAAGAAATAAACATTAAAACATCAGGTTTTATTGTTTAGGTATCAACACATTAAAATCCTGGAGGTTCATTAAACATTGTTACTGTAGACATAGAGAAACAAGAACTCTCGAGAGTGTTTTTGGTGAGAGCAGGAGTCAGTCCAGCAGGAAAGCCATGGGTTTATTTTTTACGTGGTTTCTCATCCAGCCCCAGCAGGGTGTGAGAGCGGGGGGACCGCCACGGTGCTTTCTGGTGTTCGGAATGGAACGGCCTTTGGAGTCTCTCGCCAGCGAGCAGCGTGGAGTGTGACACGCGGGCCGTGACAGAAGGCTCTGCGCAGGGTCGGAGATGCTGGGCTGTGGCAGTGTGCTGAAAGCATGCAGTTATCTGAGAAGACAAAACAAGATTTCAACCCGGTTTCTGCAACTTGAACAGAGACTCACATGGGAAACCAAATTAGCACAGGGAACGGCTGCTGTGAGGACCCACAGTGAGGGGCAGCGGGCTTGAGGGAAGGAAAGGAGGCGGAGAGGGACCTTACCCAGGCTGATACTCTATGAAATGAAAACGACAACTGAAGACCTCGAAAAGAAGCGATAAAATATCATCAGTGAGTGACGACATCGTGTGCATGCTTGGGAAAGTCTCCCTGTGTTTACTGTAAGATCCCAGCAGCCTGCTGGGCCTGCAGAACTTCTGGCTTCAGCCCTCCTGTCCCTGCATCTGTGGTCAGGATGTGCCGCGGGTCTCGTGCCTGAGAATCTCCACTCAGCCGCCTTCACATCAACGCATTGAAGGCCACTTCTCCTCCTCCAGGGTCACTGCACCGTCTCTGCTCAGGGACATTTTATTGGTGTTTTCTGGCCTGCTGATAGCGCAACATCACAGACGAGGTCATTTTAACAAACAGAAGTTTCCTTTGGCTCACAGTCCAGGAGGTCAAGAGGATAGATCTGTGGGTGACCTTTTTGCGGGTGGCATCCTGCAGGGGCTCAGGGCGTCACACAGCTAGAGACGGGCGTACACATGGGTGTGTCTCCCCTGACGGGGCTCCACCATGCTGAGCTTACCCGAATGGCCTCTCCTCTAAATCCCACAGGCAGCCGAGTTTCTGCGCCCCCATATACCACCGTGGGGACTCGACCCCAACATGAGTTTCGGAGGGGAGAAGCCGTGTTCGAACCACAGCAGATTGCTTATCTTTTCTGAAAGATCCTTCTTTCTTATCCTGGCTCAGAGCCGGGCTTTGGTTCTCTGTTCACTGTGGGAACCACCTGAGCTGTTTCCTTCATCCAGGTGGGGTGCAGCTGTGTCCACCGCTCACGGGTCACCAACTGCTCCCCCAGTAGTGAACTCTGACCACCTTCGCAGGATGGAGACATGAGTGAATGAGCTGTCTGCAGAAGAACGTGGGGGTGCTCCTTTACTTTCACCAAATTTAAAGGCTATTTTTAGAAGGTATGAGGGGAGGGTCTTGTTTGCCAGGATTCTAGTTCTGCTTTGGTCTTGTGGTGCTAAGCGTGGAACCCAGTGCCTGACTCATGCTAGCCATGCCCTCGACCCTGAGCTCCATCCCGGCCCATGAAAGAGACTGGACAGCATCATCTTCCTGCTGCTTACTACACTAAAAAATGATTTTATCCATCAGGTTTAGGGAAAGTCACTTTTCAGACCGAAACACTTCACCTTCTAAGTGCATAGAGTGCATATAAATAGAGTGTTGTCTTAGTTCCATTTGGGTTGCTGAAACAAAATGCCTGATTCTGAGTAAGGTAATAAGAAAAGAGGTTTACCTGGTTCATAATTCTGGTGACTCAGAAGTCTACCACTCTCCCTCTGGTTGTGGCCCAATGTTTTGGAGAAGTAAAGGGAAATAGCCACATGCAAAACAGGTCAGGAAGCGAACAACCAGGGGGTGCAGCTCACTGGGGTTTGTTTGTCTGTTTGTTTTCTGGGGCTTGAACGCAGGGCCTACCCACTGAGCTCCACTCCAAGTCCTGTTTTTCATTTTGAAACAGGGTCTCCCTCAGACACTCAGGCACCCCGTCTGGGCTCTAATTTGCAATCCTTCCGCCTCAGCCTCCCAGGATGCTGGGATTGCAAGCATGGACCATCCTACTCAGCAAACTCCTTCATAAGCTTTCATTCCCACGGCACTCAAAGCAGTCTTGGGAGACTTGACCTCAGCAGGGAGACAAGCATGCCCTGACCCCGCCTGTGAAAGCCCTGCGTCTTAAGGTCTCCCACTTTTCAGTACTACTCCCAGACTCACCGTGAGGCTCAGCAGTGATGAATTACTCCAAACCACAGTAAGTGCTGTGTTTCACTTGATTATTTACAATATCTGTCTTGTATTCAAATATTAATATTGCTGATCTTGCATAATTAGAGCCTTGAGGTGTGGAAACATTGTAGATGGGATTTGGTGGCTTTCGCTACAGTCCACACAAACCACCTTTTATTTCGTTTTACAAAACAGATATGTGAACACACACACACAGAGACACAGACACTCTGTGTGTGCGCCACATCTCTGAGAAGCACAGGGAATGAGCGCGAAGACAGCCCCGTGTGTTACCCCCCGGGGGAGGCGGCAGACCCTCAGTGACGCTTCACCTGCTGCGATTTTAAAATACAAAAAATATAACCGAGGCTCATGAGACAAAGCCCCTCCGTTGCAGGAGGGCTATTTTCTGTGGGGAAACTGAGTCTCCCGAGACCTGCCCAGGTCCCCAGTGGGGAGGTGCCGAGTCCTCAACCACCGGCTGTGGCCTGGGCCTGCGCTGACTTGGGGACCGCATGCCTGCTAGCCCCGCTGATGGAATTCCACAGGCATGACATGGGTCTTGTGGGGATTCCAGTTTTCTGAAGAAGGGACCATGAGCAAAACTATCAGAACCTATGGCGACAGAAGGACAGAGGAAGGATTGGAGTCAGTTTTACACTTGCAGGCCTTGTTCTCTAAAATATCTACACAGCATCGCATTTCACCTTGACCAAAATCCCCAGGTCTTCACTACCGACACCCAAGGGACAGGAGCATTCCCACTCTGGAGTAAATGCTTCCCCATTTTTTGTTGTTTATTTTATGAAAAAGTAAAGCAAAATTTCATGATAAGATAGTAGCAATAGTTACTACAACATGGTCTTCATAGTCACTCAGAGTACAGGACAGAGAGAAAAGAGGGAGAAGCAGACAGACAACAGCATCAGACTAGTGGAAAACTAAGAAACTAGCAGTGTCAATGAAGCATGTTAGTGTATATATTAAAACATTTTTGAACCAATGGAATAGGTAATTCAGGAAATTATATGAACTTCTCCTGACTTCCTATTTGTCTTCTTTGTTGCTCTTTAGCTGTGTGTGTGCGTTTCGAGCTTCTCATGTGAGAGACGCCATGCTGTAAGGGCTTTCCGTGGTGACAGAAGCAAGCTGCCCGATGACTGAAATGGTTGGGAGTTTGCACGCCGGGACCCAAGTCACTCATTCAGTAAGTCCCTCCCCAGTGTCCTGGTGTGCAGGAGGCAGACTCCGGAGCTCTGCATTTCTCATGTTCGGAAAACACGGGCAGATTAAACCACACTGGCCCAGCCTGAACAAGACACTTGTTTTATTTTTTTCCTCTCATACTACTTACAGAAAAACGATGCTGATGTTATTAAATTTTTAAAATAAAAATCGAGTATTTCCCTTTAAAATTACTATAACATTTGAAAAGCGTATGCTATCTGCAGATATTTTTAGCACCGAATTTTAAGAGGAGCAAATGGTATATGAAGGCAAGTAAATTGGCAGAAAATGAGCTGTAGTTGTAAGTAATCAAATAGGTGACTTGTTACGATCAGAAAGGACAAATCATGATATATGCATAAGGATGTAGATATATGTAATGTTTTTGAAAGTCAGACTGTATAGACAGCATTGTGGAACGGACCTGGGCTGAAAATTTGGGTTGATGATAGGCACTACAACCTTGACATGTCACCAAACTCTGTAGAAGACACTCAGTTTATGATCATGAACAAGTAACTGTGAGTACACTTTCAAAAGCACACATAGCTTTAAGTGAAATTCTTGGTAATTAGAGAATGGTAACCCATCTATGGTGAAAAAGATGCAGTATGGATGCATTTTTCACAATCAACTACTAAGGAATTGAAACCTTTCAGAACGGGTACCATATTTTCTCACAAACATGTTTATGACAAAAAATGTGCTTGTGAGATTAAAAATAATATAAATATTTCCAAATGGAACAAATTCCAATGAACAAAAGAATGCCCCCACTGAGGACTCCATGCAAATAAAGTTTGTTTTTACTGATAGGTGCCATATAAAGATACACTGTGTGGAAACCCACGCACAAACAGAAGAGAGACCAGAAGCCCTGACTCAGTCTGCAACTCTTAGCCACTGCATTCCCTCACATTCTTCTGCCTCCATAACACATTAGCTAAAGCTGAGGATTGAAGCCCTCAAACTGCAGAAAACAAATGAGTGAGAGGCAACATAGTAGTGTAGAAACAGGTTTACAAATAGAAAGACTGTCAAAAGCCTCAAACCCACATGCTTCTCATTGTTAGATTTTGTTATCTACTCAGGAAGCACTAATAGCTCTTAGAGTAGATGATGAGGATGTTGATGATGGTGATGATGGTGATGATGATGATGATGGTGATGATACTGGTGATGATGATGGTGATAATGGTGATGGTGGTGGTGGTGACAATAGTGATGATGGTGGTAATGGTGATGGTGGTGGTGACAATGATGTTGGTAGTGATGGTGATGATGGTGGTGATGGTGATGATGGTGGTGATGATGGTGGTTGTTGGAGACCACTACAAAGTGGCTCTGAGCAGGATTTAAAATTAACTAATTGGCTTTCTGTTTATCTGTGAGCCTGTCCAAGGCCTAGGCCCCTTGCCTGGTGATGGGAATTGATTCACAGTAAATGAACCACTGGTCCTAGTGGAGGTCTGTAGTGGCTGATGAGGCCAGAGATACCTCAAAGGGCAAGATAAAGCCACCATCACTGATGCCTGGCTCAGACCTAGTTAAATAGATAGAGACTGCAATTGCAGACATCGCACACCTGCAAGTATCTCACTCCCACCGTAAATGTCATCATGAAGATAAGACAGTTCTCCTAAAATTGGCACAATTCACTACTTGGAGAAGCCCTTGAAATGACTCCCAAGGTCCTGCTCATTCCCTGCTTTCCTCAGAATCCTCTCTTTGTTTATTATGAAAAATAAATACGGGCAGCTGAGAGAGGTTCTTTGTCTTAGCCCTCATGATAGCTGTAGAGTCAAGACCTCTGCAGGGCCTTTGATCCTCCTGGAGCCCTAAAATCATACCACTTGTCTCATTTACTTAAGCCTTTGCCACACACTCGTTTGAGATTGGGGATCTAGGGCAGGTCCTTGATGGGTGGCAGTAGTGATGATGGTGGTGATGACGATGGTGATAGAGGATGATGGTGGTGATGATGATGAGGATGGGGATGGTGATAGAGGACAATGAGGGGTGATGATGAGGAGGATGGTGATGATGATGGTGATGGTGGTAATGGTGTTGATGATGTTGGCAGTAGTGACGGTGGTGGTGGTGATGGTGGGAGTGGTGGTGATGATGATGGTGATAGATGATGATGGTGGTGATGATGATGAGGATGGTAATGGGGATAGAGGACCCTGGGGGTCATGATGAGGAGGATGGTGATGATGGTGATGATAACAGTGGTGAAGGTGATGGAGGATGATGATGATGGTAATGGTTTGATGGTGGTTGGGCCTGTGGAGTTAATTTCATTATATCAACTTGACTGGGCTATGGAGAACCCAGCTGACTAGGAAAGCCATATTGGATGTGTCTCCAAGGATATTTTCAGAAGAGAGTAGCGCTTTTTGTTTACTTGACTAAACAAAAAGAATTACCTTCAGCAACGTGGATGGGTGTTAGTCCATCATTTGAGAACCAAGCGCAGAGGAAGGCCATGTTTCCCTTTTCTAAGAGCTGGGATATCCACCTTTCTCTCATGAAGGGAAATATTAACCCTAACACTGACTCAGATTTCTTGGTGTACGGGAAGGATCATTCACTTCTGCAAACAACAAATGCACATAAATAGTGTACTGTGGATTTGTACTGACTCAAAATTTATGTTGAAACCCTGATAGCCAATAATACCTCCAAATGTGACTATACTTACAGATAGGGTCATCAATGAGGTAATTATGTTCAGATGAGGCCCTTAAGGTGTGTCCTAGTCCAGTGTGACACATGTGCTTACAGAGAGGATATCAGGGCTTGTGAAGCCTCCCGCAGCTGGGACACCAGGTAATAAGGCCCATGCGAGTTACCGCAAGCCATAGGCAGCTGCCAACCACGCATTTCCTTGATTTTACCTTTCCACTTCTAGAATATGAGAACTACTTTGCTGCTGTTTAGGCCATGAAGTCTGCTATATTGTATCATGGCTTCACTAGCAAGCTAAAACAAGGACTTTTGCTTACCCTGAGGGGCCAGCTTGCCCGGGAGGTGCCTGTGCCCGACTCAACTGGGTGGCTGGTGTGTCTGCGGCCCCAGGTTCCAGGCATTCAACATAGAAACGTTGCATAAAAGCCCTGTGGCCTGCTTTGCTTTTGCCCCAAGTGTTGTATTGTTCAAGTGAATGTTTGCAGGGTTCATTGTTTTGCACATACCAGTGGTTTAGAAAAATACACAGTGAGTGAAGCCCAGGCCAGAAAAGAAAAACTGGTGAATATTATTGATGAAGAAGAACGCATGGGAGAGGCGCACGAGAGCCATGCATCCCTGCATGCTGCCTGGACGTGTCCTGCAGATCCTCCTCATGGGTCTTACACTGTGCTTTGTTTCTTGAAGCACATTTATGCTTTGCTATCTTTTAAGGAGAAAGCCTCTAAACTAGCAGCATGGAAGCTTTAAAAGTTATTAAAGAAAATATTAAAGGTACCGTCAACTTCTCAGCTATTATTATTGTCTCACATTGAGAAGGCCTGTTCATGGGTACCCAGGCTACACTATAATTCAGGGAAGAAGAGGCCTCGCCCCGCCCATCCACTCCTGGGCCTCTCGCTCTGGGTATCTTGGCACATGCTGCTTCTGCTGCCAGGAAATGATGCCCTGCTTGCCCTATCTGTGCTCTTTAGAAAACGCATTGTCTCTCCAGAGCCAGTGACCGTCTCTGTCTCTGTGAGGCATCTCCTCTCCCTGTTAGCACGCACCTGCACCCCCCCACCATGACCCTGCGTGGTTGTGGGCCCCAGGTGGTCCTCTGCTCCACTAGCACGTCCAGACCCTGTTTCATGTCGTCAGCACCTCACTCTGTGCCTGGCAGAGAACACTTAGCAAAGATCTGAATAGCCACTTTCAAATGTATATTGAACTTTGTTTCGTATATAATGAAGTTGTATAATTGTTCCATAAGTCTTGATTTCTCACTAGAAAAGATTCATATTTCGAGCAACCATGGTGAGCAAAATCACAGCCATCTCGGACACCTTTTCTCCACCCGTCCCTGCCAGGCACCCTACTGCCAACATACGGTGTGTGTGGTTCCCTCCGCCTTTCTAACGCTTTACTCACAAGCACACCTGCGTGCGTCTTTCTTCTTTCTCACACAGCTGGCGTTTGACTAACCCCACAGACCCACAGTGCTGTCACGGCAATGGGAAGAGCTCCCACCTGTCAGCTGTGCGCTGCTCCAGACCTGGACTTGCCACCATTTGTGAGTGGCCGCTGATGCTGTTAGCTCTCTTCTGCACTTGGGCTGGCTGGCTCTGTGAACACTAACATCCCCGAGCATGTGAGCTAGGATATTTTACAAGAAAATCACCAGAAAAGGAATTATTCCGACGAAGGCGATGCTGATTAGAAATGCCTGCACCTACTGACAGTATTGTCTCTGAACAAGTGACGACAATGCCCTCCGTGACACGGTGAATGCGCTTAGGATGAGCACCAAGGAGACTTCACATGCTCAGTCTTGGGGTTTGTGCAGCTCACATGTTAAAACTTTGTATTTTCTCTAATGATTGATAGTGAATCTAACTTTGAATGTCTATTGGGCATTAATTTTTTAAAATTATTTTTTCCTCTTTCTTTAACGTTTGAATTTTCTTGTCAATTTAAATACTTAGAACTTTATATGCAATCTGATATTAATATTTTCAAATAAGTCATAGACTTTTTTTTTTTGCCCAATTGTCACTTGAATTTTAACTATTTATTTATTTACTTCTTTATTTTTGAGACAAGGTCTTGCTATGTTGTGCAGGTTGATCTTGAATTCACTATGTAGCCCCGGCTGGCCTTGAACTCCCAATAATCCTTTTGCCTCAGCCTCCCTAGTGCTGGGATTACAGGTGTGTGCCACCATGCCTGCTTGAATTTTAACATTTGAATAATCTTACAGAAGATTTTATTTATTTTGGCAATGCTAGAGATTGTACTCAGGGCCTGTGGAAGCTAGGTAAGTACTCTACAATAGTTGCATCATACTCCTAGAAGTATTTAAAATCGTATCTTTTAAAAATAGACTCACTTTTGTTAAGTTCATTTCTCATATTTTCTGGGATTTATAAAACTTAGTTTAGGAAGGCTTTTAAAAGCTCATCATTAAAAAATTCTCCTATATTTTATTTAATTATTTAATGTATATTCATTCTGTCTCTCTCTCTCCCTCACTCTCTCTCTTTTTCTCTTTTTGGTGCTACTAGAAATTGAACTCAGGCTTTGCAATGAGATATAATCCCAGCCCCCATTAACCATTTTTTATTTTGAGGTAGTTTCAGTAGAGGCCCATTAAGTCTCTAAATTATACAGGCATTGCTCAAACTGCGAAACCTCTTACCTCAGTCTCACAAAGTGTTAAGATTTAATTTCTATGTTTAGTATTTTTTTAACTTGGGGTTTCCTTTGTCCACTACATGATAGGGAGCAGTCTAACTTAGCTCTCTAAATGAATAAGGCATTGTCACAAACTGCGTGGCCCTCATCTTTTCCCTACTAATGTAAAATGGTACCAGTTAGTAGACATTGGTCTTTGCACATACAGGCTGGTTTCTGTGCCTCATTCCATTCTGTTCCATTTCACTCCACTCCCCTCCAGTCCACTCCACTCCCCTCCAGTCCACACCACTCCACTCCATCCCACTCCACTCCAGTCCACACCACTCCACTCCATTCCATCCCACTCCACTCCATCCACTCCATCCACTCCACTCCACTCCATCCATTCCATTCCATGCATGTTTCTTTATATCTGCACCAAATATAACAATGCCTTAATCACTTGAACTTCATATCATCTTTTTCAACCCTCTAAATCAACTTCTCTTTCATTCTTTTTAAAAAATGCTTTTACTATTAAAATATGAATGTGAATAAAGTAATCTGTCAAATTTTACTTAAAAATAAAGTGAAATTTTGGTTAAGATTTCATAAGCTATAAAGCAGTTCGAGGAGACATGATCTATGTATGAAGCTGAGCTTTCCCAGCCAGGAACGTCTCTGTGATTTAGGGCAGTTCACCGGATTTCCCTGTTTCAGTTTCCTCATCTCATGGAAACAACGCAGCAAAGTACAGCATGGGACTTGGATGTTCAGCAAAAATCTTCACCAAAGTAAAGAAATGAGCCTTCTAATTCAATGGTTCTGACTGCCATGTTAAAAGTCAGGCTTTTACATAAAAATTAGAATTTAAGAAAGCTTCTACCCAACACTAAGAGCTTCTCAGCAATAAAAGATGTTTCTGATGTGTTAAGTGGTGATATTAATGGATGCTCTTAAATTGCAGAGTGAAATGTGTCAGCATTTATAAGATCTACATTCCTGCATGACTCAGTATTTTCCATAAGACATAGTTTGTACAGTATTGCAAAATCACGTAGGAGTAAAGGATCCATTCAAAGTGCAAGACAGACTAGCAGATTGCAATGGCCCAGTGTGAGCTGTTCATTCCTGCAGGGCGACTCACCTTTAGGACCTTATAGCTGGCTGAATTTTTGTTGTGCTACAAACAAGAGAGTTTATACTTATCCTAAAGGCTACTTTTCCCCTTCGCCAAATACATCTGTAAATCTGTATTTTCTTCATTTACCTCAACCAAAACAATACATGCAATGATAGAATGCAGAAACCAATGTGAGATTCCAAACCCTTATGTTAAATTATGCATTTTAATGTTTCATAATTTAAAAAATGCAAGTGGCACTTTTCTCATTAATTTCTTTGTGGACATTTTTTTTCATAAAATTTTTATTTCCATTACTACAAATTTTGTATTAACTATAAAATCACCCATGTTATGCATTTATTGCTACTTTTAATGTACTCACAAGTAGACATTTTATCATTCTGCTTTAATTTTTTTTTTTCGTACCAGGGATCGAAATCACAACTTTTTGCTTGTCAGGCAGGCACTTAAGCCACTGAGTCTGCTTTACTTTCTAATGGAAAAATAGCAACAAAAATAAATTATATAAATAAAAAGTCTTGTATGTCCTCAATAGTTTTTGAGTATACAAATGTTCTAAGATCAAATATTTTGAGTGCTGTTTCCCTAGACAGTTTATTTTTTAAAGAATTGCTTTTATAAACATTTTCTGTTTCTAAAGATACCATTGTACTTTATTGAAAGACTAATGTGAAAATTAATATCCCATGTATGTTAAAGGAAAAGTTTAATATTGAAAATGATTAACTCATATAATTATATGGTAGACCTTATGTCATTCAGCTACTGTTAATGACAGTGCTGAACTTTAACAGAGCCCTGTGCTTCCAGAAAACAGAAATATTTAATCTTCTGCAGCCTTTGTTTTCTAATTTTTTTTTTTTTTTTTTTTTTTTTTTTTTTTTTTTTTTTTTTTTTTTTTGGTGGTTATCAGGAATCAAACTTCGGATCTTGTGCTTGCCAGGCAGGTGCTGTGCCACTGAGTTGTATCCCTGGCCTCTTGTTTTCTAATTTTTAAGTAACAAGTAACAACTGAGTACATTTATGGGATATAATGTGATGGTTTCATCTATATTTTCTTAAACCCAATCAAGCTAAACAACATATCTAATACGTCACCATTTTTTGTGGTGATAATACTATAAGTGTATTTCAGACTCTTAAAAACACTCATTACATTATTAACTGTGGCCACTGTAATGTCAAAACCAAATTATTCCTAACTGAACTTTATACTGTCCACTTCAGTACTACAGAGCCATAAGATGAATTCATAGTTGAGGATAACCAAGCATCCCCATGGGAATACACCTGCCATGGTCAACTGTGGGTATCTTTGAGGGAGCTGAGGCTAGAAGCTTCATTAGTTAAAAATGAAAGAGGGAGAAAGAGATGTTCGTTGCATAGACACAGAACCCGGCCTTGGAAGCCCAGGTGGGAGTTGGCAGGAGCCATCCTGGGTGGGGAAGATGCCATCCCGGGAAAGTGTTCTGTCGAGAGTGTGCCCCCTGTATCGATTCAGTCTTAAGAAAACTCCAGGATGGACTTTGCTGCCCAAATATGTGCTCACTGAGAAGGCGTGTGAAGTGCGGGCTGCATGAAGAAGGAGGATTCCTTACAGGGATGTTAGAAAGTCTGACAGATGGATCTCACCCCAACACAAGGCACACCTTGTCCTCCTCCCAAATTCATGGCTCTCACTTCGTCTGGGTGTTACAAGAACGGTATCTTAGTATCAGCAGTGTTTATGGTACTCTTTGAGCAATATCGTCCCTGTCCCCATTTTTCTCTCTTCCCTTGAGTCTCAAGTAACCACTTTTTGACACTATTTCTAGGAGACTGAAGTGGCATAGGCACCCAATGGAATATGGTTGAGTCTTAAGAATAAAGGGAATTCTGTCATCTGTGACAATACAGACGGAACCTGAGGGTGGCATAACTGTGATAAGAGAAAAAGCCAGGCACAGAAAGCCAAACACTTTATGATCTTACTTTTATGTGTCTTCTAAAAAACAAAGCAAAGCCCAAACTTTCTGTTTTCTGAAATCTCTTGTCTTTTGTTTTCCGAGACATAGCTGGGTGCACAGACCACCCCTTTGCAGGACGTGCAAGTCCTCTTCCCATCGCTGGGACAAGAACCCTGGGATGGACAGGTCCGTGCTTTTGGGTTAGGACTATGGTGAGGCGGAAAGTGGACAGTGAGGACGGGGAGAGGGCAGAGCCCCACAATGCCCTTTGAGGGTGCCACTGTTAACCTAACTTCTGTGTACCGGGACCCACCTCCCCAGGGTTCTGCCACCTCCCAGCAGAGCCACAAGCTGGGGGCCAAGCCTTCACCACCTGCAACTTCAGGAGACATCGAAGATCCCAACCCTGACAGCCTCGGGAGAGTCACTGCCCTCTTCTCCTGGTCCCCACAGGCCCCTTCTTTGTTTCCTAAGTGTCAGCTGGGCTCATCCCGCCCAACCTCTGCTGAAGCTGGCTACACACAGAGATAAGCGTCCCTCACTCACCGAGCTGTCTGAGGCCTCCCTGGGCGGAAGCACACACAACACACCTGCACCGGACCACACCTCCCTGTGAAATTCTAGAGCACAGCCGTCTGCTCAAGACGTTCTGACCTCCGGATCCGGGGCGTTCACTCCACTGTAATCGCCTGATACAGTGGAGTACAGCCTAAAGCCACACTCCTCATTTGTTTGTTTTTGTTTCCACGTTTTCTTTGTTGTTGATTTGCCTCTGGCATTAAGAATAAGTTCATATTTTTGTTATCTTCCAGCTTTCAAAATATGTTGAAGCCTGCAAAAATAAGAAACTCTACGCTGATCTTTATTTTTTAAAAATACAAAACACTTAAAATGAAACATTTGCTGCGAATACCCTGACCTCATGAAAAGAATTTTGTGTCTTCAAATGAACACATGATTTTTAATAGGATTTCATGCAAGAGAGGGAAAGACCCGGATGAAACATTGAGGGATTGTGTGGCACTACAGGGCCAGGACTCCTGTGCTGACCACCGAGTGTCCCCCGTGGCAGTGTCACTGTGGGGTGGAGAGCAGCCCCCCGCCCCGCCGGCCCCCTGTACCCTGGCCCTGGGTGTGTGAATTTCAGCAGCCATGAACCAGCAGGTTCGGGTGGCAGGGTGGGTGAGATGGGCCGTTCATCTACACAGGACATCGGAATCAGCGGACCCTGCAGCAGGAACCCTCGACCCGCTGGGGAGGCGCCCGGAGGGCGGCCCCCGCATGGTGGGAGTTAAGGAAGCAGGCCCGGGGAGCGGATTGCAACACGGGAATGCGCAGTCTTCCTTCCTTGTTTACCCTAGGGCTTGCCCTTCTTCCCTTGCAGGTGTCGGGCTTTTGAAACTCCACGTACTGACTCAGGAAATCGGGAGACTCCTGTGGGATGCGGGGAGACTCCCGGTGCCAGTGTGTTTTCTGATCCCACAGCTTCTGGGGTGCTGGGCACCCCGCTCCCAGGGGCCCCGGCCCGGCAGTGAGGACCCTGCTAAGGAAGGATGTGCTCACCCCACCGCTCCAAGCTGCAATTCCTGCCACCGGCGCAGTGCGTTTCTAGAAGAAATAAGAACGAGAGCAAAGTTCAGAGGGGGAGGAGTCTTTGGCAAGATCTTGCTCCTCCTAAGGCTGACTTCCTGTTAGGAAATATTCTGTCATCAAACGAAGAGGCCAAAACACAGGCTTCAGAAGCAGGTGTGTTTCCTGCACCTTGGAAATTTGATGCAGTCTAAAATATTTAATAATTTTATTAGTGGCACTCTGTATTTATGGAGAACTCAGTATTGAGAAGAAAAATACCCATACTTAATATTTTTAAAGTCACAGTATTTACACTATTAACTGAGAAATATTTTTGACTGATTTTTATAATAATCCATTGTAAATTGGGTTATAAATGAATTGATAAAGAATTGAAATAAATTGTAATTAGTCTTCCTACAGTGAAATATAATGAATTGTAATATTGATAAGAAACTATGATAATTTAAAAATACAGATCGGTAATATTTGCAATTATATGCCACCATTTTGCTAAACAATTCAAATGATTTTCTTTTGAGAATTACTCCCATGAAATGTCCAAGAGGTATTTAAATGTATTCAATTGTTCAAAATTATTTGCTTTTTTCTTTATTATCAGTCTTAATCTGCTTAAGAACTGAAATGAAATCTTATTACATTTAAATTTATAGGGAGTTTCTATTCCAAGCAAAATTGAATACAAAAAGTAAAATTTGAGATTAACATTTCTTGCATACTTTGAGAAATGTAGAAAAGCTATTAATATTTTTCAAATTTCAAGGGTTACTAAATCTCAGAATTGTGAGTGGGTATTTAGTTAGCCTGCCACTGGAAGGCAGATCTACTCTGTGCTTTCTTTAGTGAGTCAGAAAAAAATATTTAGAATAATACTTTAGATACGATAGTGCTATGTAAAAATGTGATATGGAATACTCCAAGTGACACACTCTCCACTATTATTCTATAAGCACCTTTTTCTGGGTAGAGGACCATTTCTTAAATGAAAGTCTACTTCATGAGGGAGGAAATAAGACCCTCTGGAGCTAGCAAAGTGCACCAGCTGTCGTGGTAGTGAGCTGCCTTCCCACCACTGCACCCAGCACCAGAGGTGAACACCTAGCAAGGGGCAAGGCTGGCTCCCTGGGGTCAGAGACCTCTCACCCCCAGCAGGGAGGGAAGGGGAGAGAGGACGAGGTAGGGATGGGTCCCACGGTCTTTTAAGGTCACAAGCCCAGCTCCCAGCGCCCTCCCCACAGGCTGCACCTCTTAAGAACCCCACCGCCCCCTGAGAGCATCCCACCAAAACCCAGGTTTTCAGGGACTTCTGGGACCTCAGGGACTTCCAAGACTTTGGGTGCAGACTCGAGCAGCCAGCGTGATCGTCCTCTGCTGTCCTCACGACTCAGCTCTGAGCCATCCTCAGTGGCTCAGCACAGCTGGGCAGGAGGTGCTGACCCTGAAACCACCTCTGCCTTTTAGCAAGGCTGGCCTTCCCGGAGAAAGGCACAGGTGCACAGCGTCAGGAAGTTCCCGACAGGGAGGAACCAGGCATCCCTTCTACCCACGGGCCACAGCTGGTCCTGAGCAGGTCACAGCCACAGCCCCAGGCCTTCGAGTCCCAGAACACTGTGAACTAACTCTGGGTCCCTGGAGGGTCCTGAAAGCGTCCCCTCCCTGGGCAAGACTCACATGTGCCATCCAGGAGATGATGGAGACACTGAACAGAACACCCAGGCCATCTCTTCGGGTGTACTATGTTCCAGCTATAATTATTTAAGGAAAAACAATTTTTTTACTAGCATAAATATGTATCTTTGTTTACAAAAGCAAAGAGAACAAAACAAAACAAACAGAGCTAACCAGTAATCATGGAGAGAAAGTTTGAAATCCCCAAATGAAGCCAAATCCACTGTGCTGTTTGCAAGACAAACTGTATACCCCATGGAGAAACACAGACAATGCGTTAGAGGCAAAAAACAAACAGACAAAAAGCCCAGCTGATTCAGTTTCTCTTGCTTGTCTTTCTTCAGTAATCCTTCTTTAGTTTCTACCAGGAATGTGTGGTATGAAGAGTTAACAAAAGCAGTTCTCCATGAGTGGCTAATTCCCAGCCCGAGATCAAGGGTGAAGGACGATGACCACGTGTTAAGGGGTCAGAGCTGTGTGTCAGGGAATGTCCACTCCCATGGAGAAAAGGCAGGGCCCTGGGACCCCAGGACCCTGGGTCTGCCTCTCTGGAAAGTTCAAAAAGAGACACGACTCACTCAAGTGCTGAATAACAGACTTATCCACAGGCGCCTGCGAGTGGATTTACTCCACAGGAAATTAAACTGGGGCTAGGGAGGGCTCGAGTTCAGCTTCATTTAAAAGAAACAAAACAAAACAAAACAAAAAAAAAAACACCCCAGTTTCTTGCAGCATAACCCGATGCCTGTTTGGACTGCATCACTTTTTCGTTGTGCTTGTAAAACACTGATGCTCTTAAGGCATTGAAATATTAGGGTTAAAAACGGTGTCTCGTGAATAAATTTTGTCTCGTTTGGTTTTTTGACAGTTTTTGGTCTGAAAAATAAAACAAACGAATGAGAACAGCAACACCAACAACAAAAGAGCAGCAGGACCAGGCTCAGGGTTCCCCACCTGAGACAGAGAAGAACTGGAACGAGGCAGTGCGTGTCCAGATAGCACTGCAGAAAACCTCCCTTGGGCGGATGCGAGGCTCAGGAGGTGCGTGGCTATTTAATAGGCACCCAGGGATGCGGCACAACTTTATTGCAAAACCAAGACGTTGTCTAGTTCTTGTGAACTCAGAACTAAAAAGGGAAAGCCACTGACGAGGACAGTGCATACTCTTCAGTGTGGCATCGATTCTGCCTCCTCGTGTACAGATTTGCTTGGAAATTCTCACTCTTCCCACTTCTCCTGGGTAAGAACCCATAAGAAGGAGGCGAGGATCTGTGCGAGAATCTTCCTGATTCAATGGATTCAAGCAGGATTTGAACCATTGTGAAAGAAGTAAGTAGCAAATAAATGACACATGGTTCTCAGTTTAACACCCAAAAGTTTTCCTTTGAACTTTTTTCACTTTTTATTTTCATTGGTCCTTGTTTGCACTACATAGTGACCGCACTCATCACCGGGAGTTGGCTCATGTACGAAACACACTGAAATTCTTTCACCTCCCCTCCCTTCCTCTCTCCATTCCCTTCATCTCTTGGTCCCTTTCTCATTTGCATAAGAGCTATCACCTCGTTTCTTATTACCTGTCTTTTATGTTGCTTTTCAATTTGTTTACTTTGGTTTGTGATGAGAAATTCCCTCACCAACAATATTTGTCGCCCTGGAAGCCCCATTTCCTTGCTTTCTGTTATATTACTTGATTTTGTTACTTTTTTCCATGGCTCTAACCCTTCTTTTCATGATCTCTCTTTCTCTCTGTCCTTCCTTCTTCCCCTTCCTCAGTTTCTCCCATGGGCATCTGAGGTCAGAGGTCGGCCTCTGGGGTCCCCAGGGATACTGAACATGGACCGTCTCTCTCTCCGCCTTCAGTTTTTGAAAAGCCAATTTCACCCAAACAAGCCCTGCCAGGGAGCTCCCTGTGGGCACGGTGCCCCGCGGGGCAGAGGACAGGGGCTCTGTTGTTCTCTTCCACACTCTCATTGCACCTGGTTGTTATTTTTTTTTCAAGCATAGTTTTATTTTTTATTAGTCCATGTTTGCAATATGTAATGATCACATTCGGCCAAGTGCCTAACACATCTTAAATCCGTCTCCCTTACTCCTTGAGGTGAGGTCTGGCCAGCTCCTCCCAGCCGTGTGAGTCTGCAATCACCACTTAGCTCCCTATTGTTTCCTGCAACTGGAAATGAACAATAATAATATCTGCCTATCAAGCATTGTGAGGATAAAGTGACACGTGGCGTGCAATGACAGTGTTTTTCTGCATAAAGAGGCATGAAATTGAGTTTAATTAGAACTTGCTATAAACCCTGAAATCAAGGCTCAGGAGAGCGATGAAATACAGGCGACAGAATTGGAGCCCCAATTAGTCTGACAGCAACTTTCAAATATTTCCTGCGTCCCACACTAATTAATTAGATCCCAAGTAGGCCTAGGATGCTCAAGGTGTGTTTAAGGCAGAGGAGAAAAGAGAACTCCTGACCCGTGTGGAGAGAGAAGGCGTCCTTTTGGAAATGTCGTGCACAAGGGCCTACTCAGGTCACAGCCTCTAGAGGAGTTGCAGAGGGCGTGGGGCGGACGGGAGCTGGGCTGGAGACAGCCCACGTGCACGTGCACGCGCGCGCCTTGCTACCCGCGAAAGCTGAGGGTGCCATCCGAGCTGTCGCCCTGGCCCTGCTGGACAGCAGCCCGGGCCTCGCGCCTCCTGCAGCACAGCCCGCCCTGCCGCTTCCCAGGGTGCAAGGCCCACCCGCTCCGCGCCCGTCCCGCGGGGACCACAGAACCAGGGACTGGGGTCCCAGCCTCTTCCTCAGTTTCTCCGCGCATCTGGGCTGCCGCGGAGGAACCTCTGCTCTCCATTGTGCTTTTCAGGACCTGAGAACCTAGTAATCTTTTTCTGTCCTTGCACAGCGGCTTTCAATGAGTTGCTTTCAAGGTCCGTTTGTCACCATTCGCGTGTTACTGATTTCCTGTCTCCTTCAGTTGTCCTGTTCTGTGTTTTTATATGCTGTTCTTTGGGTCCTAAAAATACGCAGTTGGTGTGAACTTCTTGCAGACTGCATCCACCGACTTTCTATGAAATGACACTTTTTGGACCTTTAATTCCTTTAGTTTTTAATATTATTATTATATATATTTTTAAACAGGCTTGCACTATGCATTTCAGGCTGGCCTTGAACTCAGTTTGTCACCCAAGTTGGCCTTGAACTTGCAGCGATCCTCATGCCTTAGCCTCCCACGTGCTGGTATTACGGGTGTGAGCCACCATGCCCATCTACTTTAAATATTATTAAAACTGTATTTAATATTCATGTTTGATATATGTCTGCTTGAACTTTTCCTTTAAATATTTAAAGCTATGTCACATAGATTTATCCCATATTTAATATATGGTTTTAAAAATTCTACTGTCACAAAGAAATTTTTTTTAATGTTAATAGAATGCTTTATCCTATTTTTATCCTATTTTTAAATTGTTACATGAGACGTGGTCTTTTGCCATCTTCTTTTTTCTCAGTATTTTCTCAGTAAAGTGTAGTTGTAAAACATATAGCATATTTTGAGTTCCACTGGCAATGAACTTACAATTTTGTCTTCTACATTTTCATAAATGAAACAACCTACATACATGTTTCTTTGAGAAATCAGAAATGTGGCTTTCTGTTCCTATAAACCTGTCCTTCCCCAATTTTTACTTCATACATTTTGAAATTTGTGCCGAAGTTCATTACCTCAGCAAATTGCGAGTGTACTTTCACAGCGTGTATTTCTCCTCCTGCCGGGACAGCTTGGCCCTGGGCTTTGAGATCCCTAATGTCGTAGCAACTCAGGATGAATTATACACAGTGGTGCACACTTTTCTCCCGGAGTTCATTTGTCTTCTCAGTGCTACCAATTCTTTTCCATTAGGTTTTTAAATATTAACTCTACTCCGTGGTTGTCGCCTTGTCTTCTGAAACCCTGGTTGGACACTGCCGGATGCTGCGCTCATTTGTCCCCAGGTCCTCCTGGAGGGTGGCCCTGTCCACCCTCCCGGATGTGGACTTCTGCATCCTGGTGACTGACTTACCTGTGGCCAGGTATCCCTTCGGGACTGATGACCCGGCAGCCACGCTGCCACTCTCCTCTCAGCTGGCCTGGCTCATCCTCCTGGGGTCCCTTTCAGGGAGAGCACTGGCAGGGAGAAGACTTGGGTCTGGGCATCAGGTGAGATAAAAGAGACAGCATAAGATAATGCCAGAACAGGAGCCTTTTTGCTTTCTTCACAGAGGAAGGGGAGGCAGAGGTGCTGTGGGGGGCAGGAGGGAGCTCTGGGTCCAGCAGGTGCTCCCCTGCGGGCGGAGCTGCCGAGCCTGGAGATCTGTGGCCCTGCGGGCTGGGGAAGCTTCCTGGTGTGACCCTGGTGTGGCCAGGAGCTTCCTCATGGCCTGCAGCTGGGGGTGGGGTGGGGTGGCTTCTGCCCGTTGGAGAGACCAGGAGCTCTCCTGGGGACAGCCACACTGCAGGGGGAACAGGTGGTCTGGATCGATCACGTGGCAGTCGTGTGGTCCACTTGGTGTCACATGAGCTGTCTTTCATGTCCTGAATCTTCGTCTCCGCGGTGATTTCTTCCCAGTTTCCTGTCTACTTTCCTGTCCTAGTTTCCCGTTGCTAGGCAATTTCTCCCTAGTTTCCTGTCCTTTTCTTTTCTCTTCAATTGTAACTAATCTGGTTTTTACTAATTCATTAAATTTTTCTTCGATGTTGAAATCTTAGTGCTAGAAATTTTACTTGTGTTTTAAACACTGTCTTTAAAAACAATAGTGATAATAATATTCTTTCATCCCTTTTAAAATATTTAAACAAATTTTATAGGCCTTCCATGATAATTTGATCATGTTAAATTTCTATGATCAAATTCTGTCATTTGCTTCATGACTGTGGCTCTTAGATTGTTTTTGCTGTGTTTTTAAAATTCATCTTCAGTATGTCTATGTCTTGGGTAGCTTCTTCCATGTGTTTAATTCTTGTCTACTGTTACAATGTTATCATGTCCTAAGCTTTATTCTTCCTGATTAGTTTGATCAGGAGAGAGACAGAGAGAGACAGAGAGAGAGAAAAGGAATGAACTACATTTTCATTGATCACCTTCTCCTCCAGCCCCACAGCATTTTCCAAATTGCAAGGGGAAAACCGACCTGTCTGCTCTTTCTTGTCCTTTAATCAACGCACTCCCAGCCATAGTCTCTCATACTCTGGTGTGGATCCTTGGACACTTCTCTTGCCTACCCACTGCTCGGGTCCACAAGCTGGAGAATTGTGCACTGGCACCCAGTTCCCAATTCAGTGTGGTCCAAATTATATCACATCCAACAAATATTCCTCAGAGTTTTAAATACAGTGTTGGGACCATTCTTGCATTTAATATAGATGAGGATATCTTCTCTAGTTCTTTCTTTGCTTATTATACTTGTAAATATATTTAAACTGTGTTTTTTTCTGAGATGTATTTCTGACTCATGGAGCTAGGATATAGTAGTTCGCTTATTCTAGAGGAGACAGATATTTAAAGGGGTTCTCTGTTAATTATGGATGATTGTACATCATTGTCAATTTGTGTCAGTCATTTAACATCTCTAAACATTAATATCCTCAGTCATAAGATAGAGATTATAGCACTCTGGATTGTTGTGTGAATTCAGTTGAGAAATACAAACAGTCATAACACGTTGTTTAGATGTCAGGCTGTGTTGTTACTACTAGCAGTTTTTAAACACTGACTTTCCTATCTGGGATACATTTTTAATAGAAAACAGCTCTGTAGTTTTTGGAGAGGTGGAAGCAAAAGAATTTAGATTATCTTAATCAGTTATTCTTTATCACCTCTGCCAGGATTCAGAGATCACTGGGAAATGCTACCTAAGAAAAAACCCTATGAAACTAATATCCTGAATCTGAAATGAAAGATTATTGTCTCTCAAAGAATGTGACACAGTTCAGTGATCATAGCAATTCAATCAGGCTAAAAAGAAGGTTAAAAAAGAAACCTACAAGGTAAATAAGAAAATAAATGCTTTATTTCCCGTTAGCTCTATCGTGGTAAATTTTTCAAAGCAAATCTATCACCAAGCAAGAGCATAACTGAAGTATAAACTTGAAGATGGACAACACATGTGTTGTACTGATAGTTTAAAAACCAGGAAGGGGCATCCACTTTCTTACTTATGTTAGTAAGCCTTTCACGATGGTGTTGGGCTTCTACCCTTTGCTGTACCTGCCTCCAGGGAAGAGTTGCACTGGCTTTGGAAAGCAAGATGTCTTCTTCCGACTCGCTTTCAGTGTATCTGAAGAAAAGAATGGTAGATTTGATGTTAGGAAGCAACAGTTAGTAATGATGTAGGTATTGCTACCTTTCCTCTAAATTTCTCAATTTCAGTACTCCATGACTAGGAAGTTATCTCATATTTACCTTAGAATCCTGAATTCCAAGCCCTCACAATATGTTTTAAGCTATGTCCACAGTGGGTGTATGTGTTTTAAGCTTAGTCTTGAGGGTGGTAATATTAGGGAGTCTTCGCACCACGTAGAGACGGGGCTGATAGGGGATCATTGGTCACTGATCCTTTAATCAGAATAAAATTTAATAACATGCACATGACATCAAATGTCAGCATCTATCCATCAGTGTCACCGAAGCCTAGCCATATTCTCTTGCTTGTGCACTGACTGCTACAACGGGAGAACTCAGCATTTGCCATGGAGACCCTGCAGCCTACAAACCGCAAAATGTGTGTTATCTGAAACTTTGCAGAACTCATCGGTCAACCCCAGTTTTCTGCCACAGCCTGGAGTTTTCATTTGTGTTTAAAAGTTAAAAGAGAATGTAAACCAGGAGGTGTGATCTTTTTGTTTGGTAAGTATACATGTTAATTCATATGTGAAAGTTTCTTCTCTGATTTTGAGTGGGAAAGTTGTTCTCTTAGATTTCTTTGAAAATGAGGGCTGCCGTAACAGAATATGACAAGACAGGGTGGAAACTCACTTTCTGGCCATTCTGGATGCCAGGAGTCAGCTGTCGCTGAAGGGGTGCACACAGCACAGAGGATCAGGAGGGGAGCCTGGCCATGCTGGCACCCACCCTGGAGCTTCCACGTGCAGAGCAGTGAGAAGAGATGCTTGGGTTTAAGCCGTCTAGACTTAGAGTGGGAGCCCGAAGTGTCGGCACAGAGGCCAAGATCTGGGTGGCGACTGGGCATCCGTAGGGACCTCTCCTCGCACCCGCAGGCAGCAGCCTTCCTTAGTCTTGTCCCGGTTTGCATCCCTGGTATCTCTCTGTTCAGATTTCTTCTCCTCAGGGTACCAGCCAGATCGAATTAGGCCCCATCTTGTGGCCTCATTTTAACTTAATCACATCTTTTGATGACCCTCTTTCCAAATACAGTCCCATTCTGAGATGAGGGTGAGGTTCAGTGTATTCTGTGGTTAGGGTGTAACACATAAATTTGGTGGAAGTTAATCTGATAACAAATGATACAAAACAGTCTAACTGGAGATGGTGGCCTACACCTGGAATCATACCTACTCAGGAGGCTGAGACAGGAAAATCCCAAGTTCGCAGTCAGCCTGGGAAATTTAGTGAGACTTTGTCTCAAAATAAAAAGTAAGAAGGACTAAGGGTACATAGAGCTCAGTGGTAGAGCACTTGCCAGCAGGCATGAGGCCCTGGCTTTAGCCACCAACACTGATATATTTTCCTAGTTATTTCTGCCTGAAGAGAAAGTGGCTTCTCTTTCATAACCAAGAGAACCAGGTCCAGAGTTTTCACGGCAAGTGGGCAGTGAAGACCAGGAGCCCAAACCTAGCTCAAGGCTTCAATGTTCATTCCTCTGAGGGTCCTGATGTCTGTCTGTCTATTTGTCTGTCTGCCTGTCTGTCTGTCTGTCTTTCTCTCTCTTTGACTGCTGTTGATAGTAACATTTCATTAAGCATTATGCCATTATATAACCCTTTGGTAAAAAATTTTTTTCTTCTTGTAATTTTTACTTTACACATTTCTCTATGACTTCTGTTACTGTAATATCTAAAACATGAGTTTGAAAATGTCTCTGGCAAAATCCAAAGCAAAGCAAAATTACAAATAAAGGCTTAGAAGCTCAGGCCATTGATAGAACTGTGGATAGCAACTTGACAGGCCAAGTTTACACAGGAAGCTGGTACTCATAATTATTAAAAAGACTTTGTCTTCCCCATCTGTCCCCCAAGCTGCCTTTTAAGGAAATAAAATATATTTGGAATATCTTGAGAAATATTTCTAATTCAAGAAGAAATCAAACATCATGTGTTTTCCATAAAGCTCTATCCAGGAGGATAAAAATATTTGTAAAAGACAAATATAATTTTAATTCCTAAAATCAAAAGAATTACACAGCAGAAAGATTTTTTTTCTTAAAAATGCTATTTAAAAACTGATGATTTTTTTCCTGCAGATTTCTCAGTTTCCAAAAGTCATGTAGTGGTTGTTCACAAATGAAAAACACACATTGTTATCTGGGGTCTGAGGCCAGACAAATTTGTTTGCAAAAGATGTCAGGACATTTCAGTGTTTGATGTTTATCACACAAACAGGCAAGAAGTAGGCAGTGGGGGGATGAAGACCTTTTCTCAGAAAGCCTCCCAGAGAGCGATCTTGAAAGCATACCTAAGATTTTCTCAGATAAGAAAGAAGCACAGAGTGCCCTTTGGGAAGGGCTATGGTGACCCTGAGTTTACAGGAGGCTTTGTCTACACAAACGTCTGGAAGTTGCCTCTGAGTTTTAATGCGTGAACAGAGATGGGCAAGGTGCACTTTAAACATGAAAACTAATTGGCTGATTTCCCAGGATGTGCTCAGACAAGCCGGCAGTGCTTCAGACTCTGAGCCTATATTTCATATTCTGGAATTCCGAGGTCACTTTGATTCTGTTCTTTTCTGTAATCTCCGTATGAATGGTAAAAATTAGGAGAGTTGATGGTTGTGGAATGCTTCCAAATCCACTAATTACATTTACAATAATAGCTGAGATTTTCCTGTTTTTCTATCAGAAATTATATCTTAGAATTGTGTTTGACTTCTTAGAATTTCTATTCTATTCATTTATAATACCCTTTTCTCCTGAACGATTTGCCATTAGTCATGTGAAAAAAAAAATCAAACAAATTTCTTACTGGAAGGAATCTCAGAGATAATCTAACTGGAGCACCAGTTCTTTGAGTTAAAGAGACTGAACTGTTAAAAAAAGGTGAGTCAATGTTCTAATACCACAATGTAAGTTGTTTCAGAGCATGAATTTAAACTTATAATTCTCAATCTTATTCCTCCTGATATGCCCTGCAGAATATAAAATTTCAGATATAGTTTTAAGTTTCTGTTACTAGAACAAAAATACCTAAGGTAATCAACCTAGAAGAAGCAAATTTTCTTTTGGCTCTTGGCTTTGGTCACCTGGCTCTAGTGCTTTTGGGCCTGTGGCAAGGCTGTGAGGCGGGGTAGAAGTGGATTGAGCTATTGTCTGCATGGTCAGGGAGTGGAAAAAAAGAAAAAAGAAAAGACAAAAGGGTAGATGCACCCATCTCCTCAAGGGCCTGTCCCCAGTGACCAAAAACTTCCAACCATTCTCCACATCTCAGAGCTTCCTTCCCAAACCCCATTGTCATCAAGTAGGGGACCAAGCCTTTAACACACAAGCCTTAAGAAACATTTCAGACCCAAACTCCTGCAAGATCAGTAATCTTCAAAGAAAATGCAGCATGAAACATTTTCAGAGGACTAGTAAATTTCTTTATGCTTTCACTTAATAGAAGTTTCTACTTTTTTTGTTCTTAAATTTCAATCTTTATTTGATACAGTTTCAATCTTATGGTTTGAAAGTATGAGGAAAATATAATAAGAAGCCCAATACTTCCATTATGTCCTGGGAGGCTAGCAGGTGCCAGATAAAACTCTGCCAAAAGGAAAAGCTTTAACGTAGTTGATAGAGGGTTGTGATGGAGGTGCTGATTTTCCAGACCATTAAGTTTTCTCAGTAGCCTCTGAAGTGGCACAGAGAAGTGGTGACCCCACCAACTGTGATTTGGAGTCTTCATGCGTCCCTGAGCTCACTGAAGATGAGAACCACAGCGTCCTCCTCTTCACATTCAGTAATCTGAACGAGGCATACAGTTGCCATCATAGTTGATCTTTTTTCATATTACTTATTATCAATATTGGAATAACTCCCTGGTGGCTATAAAATACCTACATGTTTCTTTCTTCCAAGTGCCAACAGTGAGTAGCAGTCTATAGTAATTATAGGAAACCGTGTAAAGTATTGGTTTGTTGTTTTCACTTTCTTGCTTTCCTACTCTCCCTCTCTTTCTTCTCTCTTTCTGATACTCTGTCTCTTTTCTTGCTTCCCTGTTCAAACATGTAGCTGAGCACAGGCGGTGGAAGATTCTCTGAATCTGTTATTATTAATAAGGAATAGTTTGCGTTGAACATTTGTATACTGTTTCCTCTCTTATTAAGAAGGAATATTCTGTATGTAGGAATTATCTCTCCTATCAAAAGCAAATTTAAGAGGATTGTTTCAGTTTTTGATCTTTCACTTTTCAATATAACTACTAAATAAGAAACATTTCTGGTGATGGGGCAACCAATGGCAATTTGAGGTGAGGAATAAAAACCATTTGATATTGATGGAACAATAAGCACACAGAGGGTTTTATTTTGCAGCAATTATGCATTTGTAATACGCATTGAATGCAATTTTGCAGATATTATGACTTTTCATCCATGTTAAAAAAAAAGTTTTATTGTTTGGAAGATATATCAATCAGGGTTCTCCCAGGAAACAGTAAAAGTTGTGTCTAATGATGTCTATAAAGACATTACAAATAAGGGATAAAGGGAAGAAGGACGAGAGGATGGGGGGGTGATGAAAAAGAATTGAGAAGTGTTGTGCACACGCATCAGCTCCACACAAGGGATGTAATCATTATCGGCTGCATGGAGTAACAAAAATAAAGTCAAATAGAAACCTCCTAATATAAAATAAAATTTCACTGCAAAAATAAAAGGATTTCAGTGGGAACCTATTCATCTTTCCTGTTTATCACATGATCTTCTCCAGTGAAACAGATCCTGAAGCACATTTTTAAGAAGCTAAGATGCTGAACTTACTGCATTAATAGAACAAGAAAGAAAAATATCAATCAGCCTGAAATATTACATGACTCAGTATCTCAGGGGCATGATGGGATTGTAAAAAATGAGAATTTGATGCCAATCTTTTTTGGGCTTTAAACAAAATAAAGTCTGAAACTGAAAAAAATAAATAAATTAAAAAATGGGGTCAAGCTCCTGTGGAAGCCGGCAGGTTTGAAGTCTGCAGGGCAGAAGTGTAAGTTGGAAACTTAGGAGTTGACTCTGCATTCTCTAGGTGGAATTTCTTCTCCATTATGAAAACTCCACTGTTTATTTTAAAGGTCTTCCACCTGAAAAGACAGCCCACCCAGATTACTCTAAAAAAGCAACTGACTGCTAACAACACCTGCAAAATACCTTCACAGAAACACTTGAATTAGTTCCTGAGTAACTGAGAATTCTAACCTGGCCTCATTGACACCTAAAACCTGCCAGGAAGAAGTATGAATTTAGAACCAGGTCAATAATCTTCATTAGTTAAAGGAATTACAAATTTCCCAAACAAGATTAACATAGTAAATAATTGTAAAGCCATTCAAAGAAGTCAATTTTGAATATTCAGTTCTGATGATTTTGTTTTTGAAGCACTGAAATACTTCTTTTCTTTTTTGACTTAGATACCTGTTTCAGGTATTAGCACAGTATCAGAAAATGGGTCTTGTGTTTTAGAGGATTTCCAACTTTAACAATAAACACTTTCTATTCCTGGAAATAAAATGAACAAGGGTCCCTGGCGCATAATCAGAGTGAGAAGAAAACTGAAGCTTGCACAATTCCTACGGTACCCCCAATTGTTTCTTCTTATCTCCTGTAGTTTAACCACGGATAGAGAATTGCAGTTTAACTTTCATTGAAAACACCTGTTTCAAGTAGATGCCCAGGGTTCAAAGACATTGTGCACGCAGTTATATAAACTTTCATTTTCAGACAACAAAAGCAAAACAATATAGATGCAAGATGCCTGGGGGTTCCAACTCCATCCTTTTGTTTTCTTTCAGAATCCTTCTTCCTAATGCAGTTCTCCCCAGCAGCTGACGGGGGAGAGCCTTGTCTGCAGACCAGGGATCCTGTGCCAGGTGCTGGGAGAGGGCTGCCTTGTCTTCCCTCCAGTTATGCAAATTACTTATCTCAGGGAAGGGATATTTACACAACCTCCAAACAGACGTGCTTATCTTTATTACATATTTGGCTATCTGCCTTTCCAACGAACTGCCAAAATATACTAGAAAGACTTTCTAACTCCTGCTGCCATTCCCAAACCACTTGAAATGAAATCCAACCAAGAATCCCGAACAGGTAGTTTCTCTTTTGGGTTGGAAATGCTAGTCACCTGCTGAGTTGACGTGGTGTCGCTTAGCTTCCATCACTTACCGTGGCCACACTGCCTGATGGGTTCGGTATTTCTGAAAGAGCGACTTCATGCTAAAGTAAACACAACCAGCAAGGCAATATTTTCATTAGTTTCTGTGCTCAACTATAAATAAATTTAGATATGCACAACATGGTTTCAATAAACCAACAAATGTTGGAGCTTCTTTAATAATTATTTTTAGGAAATGAGTTCTGGATGGAAATGAAACTATTTATATTCATCAAGAAAGTTATTTTGTAGTATAGTCACTGTGGAAATCAGCATGGAGATTTCTCAAAAGACTAAAAATAGAACCACAATAAAATCCAGCTCTGCCACTCCTTAGTGCAGGAATTAAAGTCAGCACACTATCGGTGCACTTGCATACCCACATTTATTGTACCACAATTCACAATAGCCAAGGTATGTGTTGTCATCAGGGATTACAAGGAGAACAAGACAATACAGGACACATAATCTACAGTATTATTTATAATGGTCACACACACAGTCAAATACAAAGAAAGTGTAGGAAATCTGTCCACAACACTAAAGACCTAGAAATTCCAGTCAAGGGCCTGGATCCCATGACAACAACCTGCATGAGTTCAGTTAAAGACCTAGAGCCCATGACAGTGCTTCCCACAAGTCCAGCTGGAGGCCTAGAGCCCATGACAACGACTCATGCAAGTCTGTTTGACAGATCTGCACTGGGAAGGGCCAAAGTTCAGCGGTGGAAGCTAGAAAGTCTGCACCAGCAGGATGAAGGATCTGTGCCAGTAGGTTGAGGGTTCTACACTGGAGCCAGGAAGTGACATTCAGAATAAGGACCAGGCTTCCTCTGAAAAGTACCACAGACATCCTCAGTGACAACGAGGTCCTGTGCTCCCCTGATGATAACAGCCAAGTTCCTATCAGGAAACCAGTGTGACAAGCTTCTCCTGGAGATTGAACAGCATACCATCTTCCCTCTGGAGCTAGGAAGTGATGCTTAAAGTAAGGATCAGAGCTCCCCCAAAGTGAACGACAGCTGTTCTCACCGACAAGGTCCCAAGCTCTGCTGTTGATGGTAGAGCCAAGTTCATATCAGGGAAGCCAGCATGACAAATTCTTCCAGGAGAACCAACAGCTCCAAACAACAACACTCACTTAGGAGAACCCACAACTCTGCTCTCTTCCTCTCCACTTCTCCTTTTTATGCTGGCGACAGTCCACGGGTGGACTCTCTATACTCAGCACCACACCGATTCAGTTCTGCTGGTGTTTAAGATGACCATCAGTTTTGAATCCACCACAGTATGGAACCAGCCTGGTCCTCATCAGTAGATGAATGGATAAAGAAAATGTGGTATATATCCACAATGGAGTAGTATCCAGCTATAAACAATACAATTATGTCATTTGTAGGAAAAAAGCATGGGAAGCAAAATACATTAGTCTCAGGAAGACAAATATTGCAAGTTTTCCCTAATCTATGGAATCTAAACAAACAAACCAACAACAGAAAACAAAAATTCCAAGAAAGTAGAAGGGAAATTATTATTAGACAAGAGGAGTGGGGAGTAGGGCATAAGCACATGTCACAGGAAGAGGTGTGATCAAAATTGTTAAGTGCACAGATGAAAATTTAAAAATATGTGTAATACAAAGTTAGCTATTGTCGATATTTTCAGCACTACTGTCATTGTATACAAATGCACGTTACATGCTTTGCAAATGATGACTAGCATTATTGTGAAAAAAAGAAAGTTATTTTAGTGACTATTGGAAACAGATTGAGCATGGCTGGTTCTGGGCTTGGTGCTACCACAGATATCATATTGAAGAAGATAGTTCAAATCTCTGGGCCACAATTTCTTTAAAAAAAAACTGCAGCTAATATGTAGAATTTTGTGTTTTTTAAATGCCCTTATTTGACAAAAGAACTATTGACAGTGCTATGTTTTTTTTTTTTTTGATTCATCTTATTAAAGGGTTTTGAGCACGAAAAGCAGGAAAAATATAATCTCAGAATATGAGCTGTTTGGATGAAATGAGTCTCAATTCAAGACAAGTGTTGTCCTCATTTATTTCATTTTCCTACGGACCTGTGAAAAGCTCAGGAAAGTCAAGTACCCTGTAGCTGAGCTTTGGAATCATCAGCGAAAATGATCTCCATAACTCCCTCTCCTTGGTGTTGAACTGGAGCTTATGACTCTAGAATGACAGTAATAACTGATCACTTCTTTATTTTTTGTTTGTTTTATACCATTTCCAATCCATTTTCCAACATAGATATTCTTACTTATTCATTTACATTTCTTTCTTTCTTTCTTTCTTTCTTTCTTTCTTTTTTTTTGTATGGGGAATTGAACTCACAACCTTGCGCCTGCCAGGCAGGCACTTACACCACTGAGCTAAATCCCTGGCCCTCATTTACATTTCTATGTAAGAACATACTGTATCTTTGTAGCTAAAGGTTCAGATTCACAGAAAGTCATTTCTCTTCCTTTTGGAGGGAGCATGGTGTAACATGAGAATAGGCAGTACCGTGGGAGACTTTATCTGCTCAGGATCAGAGTAGAGGAAGTCAGCGAAGGGACTTCAAGGAGGACAGAGATTCTTCTCTGTAAAAGCGGAGTCTGAACTTGGAGAACACCCCGACCTGTTTCCTCTCAAGAACTACATGCAGAACCTACTTGACATTTGAAGAAATGGTATGAGGTTCCTGGGAGCATTTTACAAGCAAGTAAAATTTAGTTTTAATATTTAAAAAAAGTAAATACACACACACACACACACACACACACATGCATGTATGTTCATTCTTCTTTGCCATTTTAAAAGCACAGTGCTCAAGCACTGACTTCTTTTTGATAACTGGAATTTTGCTCAGGACACCGCACCCTGACCTTGAGCTCCAACAAAGGGAGCAGCGTATTTGTCCCCCTCTGGGTCTCACTACACAACTGTACTGTGTGTCCATGATGAGTGCTTTATGGCATGGGAATTGCACTCTTTTGCAAGCTTTATCTGATGTGGTCTTCACTGCAACCACTTTGGGATGTGGGCACCTTCAGGGTTCATTATTCTGCCTACCCCAATTGCCTAGATTTTTTTAAAGTAAGGAGGCCTGGTGAAATAATTTGCATCCACAGAGAAGTAGAAGAGGCAGAGGCAGCTCAGAGCCCATCCTGTTGACTACTGTTCTACCCATGATTTCAATGAGCCCGTCTCTTCCCTGAACATTCCTGTCTTGTTTATCTTATGATCTTTTTTAACAATACCGTGCTATGCATATACAAGTCATATGTGACTTGTAGCCTCTAATTCATGGTCCCAAAACAGAAAATTGAGGCTTTAAGATTAGGATCTAAAAATAAAAGAAACTTTGAGTTCTGAGAAGTTTTCCTTCAAATATAGTGTATGATTTGAATGATAGTTTTAATGACATTTTCTGTCTTCTTAGAGACCATCCTGTGTCCCTTTGAGAACACCTCTGCTCTGAGGTACTGAGTGATATGGTACTGCATACAATGTAAATTTTATACTTACGTTATACCTATGTTATTTTATGTTTCTTCCATTTACCTAGCTGTATTCTGAAGCAGTATCACACTATAATTATTTCTTCCATAAAGTGAAAGAGGGTTCATTTCTTAGAGTGTTCATTCTGTATTTTGCTTATTTCTACAATATCAACACTTAGGGTATTCTCAAAAATAATGGCACTCATGATAACACACAGCAAAACTATATTTCATGAGTTTGCCTTTATTTAGTAATGGTACAGACCAAGTGCACTTAGAAACAGATACTGAGATGAAAACTGGCCTGCTCATGGTTTACTGGTGATGAGAATCAGGGCTGGGTACAGAGTGTGCTGAGGAAGCTTAAAGGAATCTGAAAAACAAAATGCTCAGTCTCTGATCCTGTTGTTCTCAGCCCTAGGGTTCCTAGGCCAATTGTCAGGGTCCTCTTCCTTTGGAGTCAACTCCCTGGAGGACAGCATTGAGAATTCATCCTTCTCTGAAGGACCCTACATAAAGCTTGGGGCTCATCTCCAGCTCTTTGTGCCTCTGGCTGCAGGAATGAAAGTTTTTCATATGTTGGTGAGGACTGTGTTTCAGATTTCACCTGAATTGGTAATTATTTTATTTTTCCCAAATGCCTTATTAGCCTCTGGCAACAGCCATACAATGCCATAATCTTTACAATGACTACTTTTCTTGAACCTTCTGAGCTATTTCCAAATATCAGAGCTATTTCCTTCTTTAGTATATTCTGTTCCATTTGCATCTCATCACACTTTATTAGTAAATTTTAACTACTGCATGTTATTACCTTTTGTCAGGGGTCATCTAGATTCCACAGAGTATCAGGTCCTCATCTTTACTGTGTTGATTCAACTCCCAAAATTCCATTGTAGATCTGATGCCTAGATTCAACTCTCTTAGACAACTTTCCAATGAATAGAGATTTAAAAGGAAGAACAATGGCTTTAAATAAATGAGGGAAGGAAGATTAGCCAATTTATGATGCCATTCTCAGGAAATTCCAAAGTGCAGCAGAGGATCTGTGCCTTACTTTATTGTCCCAAATCTCCCAATCACTGGTGGGCCAGTGTCTCCCTGGATGGGGCAGAGTCATTCTTGGGGAGCAGGGGGAGGACTAGCTGTGAGCCATCACTAAACAAGGATGGAGTGCTTTGGTTGAGAATGAGAATTTATACCTATTGTCTGTTACATTGTGGATCTGGAATGGCCTCTGAAGACTCCCATGTAGAATGCTTGGTCCCCAAATGCCGGTGCTTTTGGAAGGTGGTAGAGACTTCTGGAGGCATGGCTGCATGGGAAGAATTAATTTACTGATGTTGTTCCTGGGATTGTACACTGGGACTCTGGCCCCTTTTTCTTGTTCTCTCTGTGCTTCTTGATCACCATAAGCTGAGCCATTTTCTTTGGCATGCCCACCACCATGATGCTTAAAAGTAATGGACCCACCTACCATGGACTGAATCCATCAAAACCATAAGCCAAGATCAACCTTTTTTCCTTTCACATTGTTTATCTCAGATATTTTGTGATATGCATGGAAATTTGACTAATTCTACTGTCCTAATTACATATTTCAAAGTGGATTCTTTGCTTGATACCATTTCAATAAATTGTCAGAAGATACTAGAGTTTCTAACTCCTGCTACCATAAATATCAATTGTAAATAAATATTGATCTGTAGCATAGAAATACTATGCCTATTATTTTCTTTGGACTCATTTCTTCATCTTGGATTCAATGAATATCTAAGAAGCAACTAATGAGACTGTATCAAGCACCGGGGAGAGCGATAGGGACATAGAGGTGTATGTGCCACCAAGACATCAACACAGGGCAAGGTCCATCCTCGCAGAAGTTACATTTTGTGAGGAGGGCTGGCAAGAATCTACTCATTCACTCACTTAGCTAAATGTGAATCAAACATCTACTATTTTGATCAATCCTTCTCTAAGTAGTAGTTAAATCACAATGAGTAAGATTAAAATGCTCCTACTCATAAAGATATAGCATATTAGCAGGAGAGACCAAAAAAAAAAAAAAAAAAAAACACATAAGTTGGCAAACAGCAGAATATTGGTGAGTGCTATGGGTAAAATAAGAAACAGGAATGTGATGGAAGGGGGCGAGGGCAGAGGACGGCCCAGCAGGGTCAGGCAAGGCCCACGGCCTTGGAGACTGCCCTTCACTAAGGAAAGCAAACTGGTCCTGTGCAGACCCTCAGGCTACATCAGGACAGGAGGACAGCTCAAGCTGCAGGCTGGGTAGCGTGAGGAGGATGAAGGGAGGGGACGCTGGCTGCCGTGGGGGCCGTGGGAAGGATTTCCTTCCAATGCTGGGAACCACTGGAAATTTAGGGAGCTACATACACAAGCTGACTTAAATTTGAAAGAACGATTAGTATGGTTATAATGAAAAATATTGAACACGTGGTGTATTCATCTTTTTTGAGCATAACAACACAGATTCAATTTTAAAGAGGATTATTTTGGCTCACAGTTCTGAAGATCCAAGTTTGAAGAGCTGCACCTTGTGGTATTGTCATGCTGGCAGATTCCTGGGGCAGCAGAGGGGATCGTGGGGCAAGACACAGGGACGTGCGTGTGTGTCCAGGTCTCTCTTCCTTTTCTTGCAGTGGCCTGATTCCGCCTTGGGGCCTACTTATCTAATGATGCCGCCTTTAAAGGCCTTGACCTAGACTCCAGAGTTGGGCTAAGCTCCCCTCTTCTGACATTGTGGGGTGAAAGTCCTGCGAGAGACCCCGGCAGACAGAACCTGCTCCGGCTACAGCGCGAGGCCACGGCACGAAGGGGCCTCAGGAGTGGAAAAGGGAGACGCGGGCGTCGGGGACCGCGCAGCCCCGCGGTGGAGATGGGCTTCCCTCTAATGAGCAGACGGAGAGACATGACGGATCGATTGTGCACAGAGGAGAGCAAAAGAGGAGGATGTTTTCGCTGAGTGTATGCCAGACCAGTACGTGAGCTCGTTATAAAAGCAGCTCTTCTCACACGGAAGGTGGGGAGGGAGGGAGGGGAGAGCCGCGACTGTGGCCCTGGAGATGGTGCGGTCCCCAGCTGGCAGGGGACACACGAGCAGACGGCGTGGTGGGAACTAGCGGTCCTGCCCAGGTACACGCAGAAGGGGTGCTCCAAAGAGAGGGGGTCCTGCTCCGGAGACAGGAAGGCCCTGCACGCTCTGGAGCTCTGTGCGGCCGGTTCCAGCACCGGGAGGAGTCACAAAGGCCCCGAGTTACGGCTGGACGCAGAGGCCAGACCCACGGGACAGCTATTCCCCACATTGTTTCTAAACTTGGGGTGTTTAAGTCAAAGTCCTTGATTAATAAGCAGGTCTGCGCAGGAATTGGAAGACGATGGGCAGCGCCGGGGCAGAGGGAGGTTTTCCGAGCTGCAGGCTCTGGCAGAAGAACTTTGCTTACCACTTGCCCTTCCTGGGGCTACTTTCAACTGGGCAGCAAGGTTCTAGCTGACTGTGTGAATGCAACCGTCTCTTATGGCTCCTGTTTTAAATTTAGAATTAATTTTTGGCTGGTTCACTACCAGTAATCTTACAGAACATATATAATGTTCAAAGTACTCTCTATTCTCAACAGTTTTTGCAATACAACACAAGCGTTCTCCAGTGCTCCTTGGATCAATGAGTTAAAGTGAGTTGCAGAATTCAATCCTTTCCTCAAGATTTAGAGCTCTGTGTACACCAAGGTCAACTCAGCTGTCCAGTGGCCTTGGACACAACAAATTGCTAAGCAGTGGGGGAACAGGGGTTAGAACTCAGGCCTTTTGTCTTGGTTCAGAGCGTCTTCCGATGTAACTTCCTTCCCTCGCGGCGAATTATGTTTAGTGGGACCTAATTCCAGACTGTTGCTGGCTGGGGCAAGTCTATGCAGAGACGTTGCAAGGACAAGCGTTTTGCACAATAAAAAAAATGCCCGAGGCAAACCAAGAAGGAAGAAGTAAGCTGGGAAATTCACCAAAACTGCAAGGAGGAATTGCGGAAAGCCGCCTTTCCCAATCTCATCTCTAATCTTTCCCTCACCTGGAAAATGCCCACTTTTCTAATACTGAGGAAAAAAATAAACGACTGGCCTCTCACACACTTACTTTAGAACTGGGGAAGTTGTTCCTTGCACTGCATTTTTGAAATTATTCTTTCCATTTTAGGTTGCATTTGAATTGTTTTTGGTGATTTCTTGACCAGGAGCAGCAGCCTCATGCATTTCGTGTAGGGTGTGTTGTGTGAGTCTTTGGCTTATATTTTACTTGTAAGGTGATCTAGCTCTTTTATTTATTAGGTGATCTTGCTCTTATTGTTTTAAGGGTGTGTTTATTAGCAATTATTAGTGAATCAGTAATTACCAGCTAATTAGTCTCTAGACAAACATACAGGTGCTGTGTCCAAGGCTGGGTCTCAACATGTTTATGTGGGTGTGGGGGCTGGAGGCTGCTCCGATGCAGGGGCTGACTTGGTAAAGACCATTGTGAGCCAAAGCAGGTGCCAAAAGCAAAACCAAACTAAATTTCTCTTGCTCTTGAACTTGTTCTTTAAAAATATTACCCTGGACACCAGCAAGCAAACCCAGTCTGGGAGCCAGCACCATGCAAGGGCCACTGCCAGACTGGAACAGCCAGACCCCAGCCCCTTCAGGCATGCAGGCTGGCAAACAAGAAGTATCAACCCCCACCCCCAGCTGTAAGTGACCGGCTTATCTGGAGAAACACAGGCTGTGAAGATAGCTATTGAGGTGAAATGCAATTGGATGCCTGCGGTGCTTTGGTGTTTCACTAACATTGCAGGTCTAGAGCCAGTGGTCTGATCAGAGGTTCAGAGGATGTCGCTAAGCAGTGTGGCATCTAGGGGGGATTTCCTTCTGAGGGTTGCAGCTATTGCCCATTCTCTATGGTCTTATTTTGGAAGTCCTATATTGTTTCCATTGTTTTGTTGGGTTGGGTTTTATTCTCTTTTGTTTTGGTTGATTATGTCAAATCCAATGGTAGGAGCAGATATTTCAAAGATAGCAAGATATATTATGGTAGCCATTTTGGATTTACTGTTGGCTTGTTTTGAAGTCCCTTATTGCATTCACTGTTTTGTTTTTATTGTTTCTATTCTATTCTGTTCTGTTTGATTTTTACTATGTCCAAAGTTATCTGCAGCTATTTTGAAGACATCAAAAGGCATTATGGTAACTATCATTGATTTCCTAATGTTTTGAAGTCCTGTATGTCTTACACTGGTTTGTTTTGATTGGTTTCATTCTGTTTTATCCTCTTTAAAATATAAAAAAAATTACCCTGAAACTCAGTTGAATAGTCCTGCATACCTGTGCTGTAAGAGCGTACCATCTTGGCATACAAACTGGCCCTTTTGGCAGCTCATGACATGTGTCAGTCAGTTTTGCACTGCAGTAGCAAAACCCCTGTGGCCAGCAGACTTCCCAAGGCAAAGGCTTCTCTTGACTGTGACTTCGGAGGTGCCCGCGGTGGCTTGGTGGTGCAACCCATGCGCCTCATCGGACCTCATGGCAGGGACCGTGCATGGAGCAAGCTGTTCACCTCACAGTGGTTATGGAGCAGAGACAGAGTGAGGAGGAGAGCAGGGGGCTCATAATCCTTCAAGGTCAGGCCCCCACGGACAGGAGACCTCCCGCCACCCCCCATGCTGACTTTCCCAACACCTCCCAATGGGGCGCCAGGCAGGAACCAAGCCATCACCACTGTGTATTTTGGGGATCTGTGGTGTCCACTACACAGCCACCCCACATCTGGAATTAGAAGGGCAGCTCAGTTCTTTCCGACCATGTGTCTGGTATACACTGCTTCTCCTGTGGGATCACCTTTCAGGATGCGTGAGTGATGGCAAGGTCCCCTTACGTTCTGCAGTTTTCCTTTCTGAAACAAAAGATCGTATCCCTTCTGCCCTTCGGTGATCACTCTGACCACTACTGTTAGATGGAAGAACCTCAGATCCACAATAAGAAAAAATGATTATTCAGAAGATTTAGTTCTAAGGAAAAATTTTAATAGCTTAGGTAGAAAAGCCAGATGGGAGTTTAACATATGTTGAGTCTAATAATTTAGAACATTAATGATAATAACATAATTATTATTATTAAGCACATGCAACTGTTCGTTTTAAATATCTGTTTGATGTGGTTGAAAGAAACTCTCAAATGAAAGCCAATAACCTTCCATTTCTTTGTTCCCCTCCCAAAATTCTCCCGACAGATCACAGCCTCTCCTGAGCCTTGTCCCTCAGAGGCCTTAGAGGGCGGGTTGCAGATGCCTCCACTCTGGGGGTGCAGAACTCGCACCCTGTGGAGCTCAGTGCTGTCTCTACCGGAGGTGTGACAAAAGTCACAGTGCAGGTCCTGTGAGCCTGAGACTGAGACCAGGAGAAATGTGTCTCTCTTAGCTGAATATTTTTCAGGCACAAATAGTTATTAAAAAGATAACTTTGGAGGTCCCCAATACATAGAATTGATAATATTTGAGGAAATGGTAAAGGTAAGTACCTTAATTGGATCTTTATACATAATACACCTGAATCAAATTATACCCCATCAGTAAGTACAAATATTATATATCTATTTAAAAAAAGAAGTGACTTTTTTTCAAGCGGAGGTATTTTTTGGAGGAGTGGTGGGGGAATGCTAAAAAAACCAGTTACAGATGTGCTGTATAATAAAGAAGCAAATATCCTCTGTTACAGTCAATGTGCCTTGTGCATGCACTTGTATTTCTTTACTGCTTTCTGTTTAAAAGATTGAAATGGTTTGCACAATTCATTTTTTGTTAAAAGAATGCACATTATAAAAAATAATCTTATAATCCCACATGCCTATAAGCCCAGTGCTCTGAGAGGCTGAGGCAGGAGGATTGCAAGTTGAGCCCAGCTTGGGCAACTTTGTCTCAAAATAAAAATTTAAAAATGGCTGGGGACGTATCTCAGTGCTAAGGTGCTGGGCTCAATCCCTGGTACCACCACCAAAAAGAAAAAAAAAAAAAAATAACTAAAGAAAAAAACTCTAGGAAATACTCAGAACTTCACTAAGAATATTATCAGAAGTTGAAGGGAATTTGTTCTAGGCATGACATAAATATAAAAATTGAATTCAATTTCTTGCACCAACTTAAAACCAAACATCATATAGCCTTTCTGTGTTTTGGGCCCAATGTGTCTACTTGGATAAAAGCTATTGGATGCACATTTTTTGCTGAGCTGTCATCAGGGAAGCATGAAAACAGATGTGTCTCTGGTATTTTCATTATTAGGCAAATGAAAGCAGCTGTTTCAGGCTTGTGGCGAAGCTTTGCACTGGTGGAGCTGGGAAGGATGGCAGTACAGACCTGCACTTCCCCGTGAACGCCAGGCCTCAGCCCGGGCCCCACTCCTTTTCTAGTTTTTCTGGTTTCGAAGTTCCATGTGGGGACGCTTGCCTGGGCCTTGATTTGCGTAAGACAATGAGAAAACCCCTCTGGGAACCCACTTTGTCAGAATCTGTGATGCTATCATGCCAGAAATGTTGCTTCTGATGTTTGTGGGGTGACAGGTGAAACCAGCCAGAGAGCTTTGATTCAGTTCTGCTAAACTATGTGAACACAGGAGACCAAATTTATCTTTTCAAGTCACAATACACACAGCAGAAAGGAAACCCAGAATATTTGGTGAAAGACAAATAAATCAAAATATAAAAACCGAGGTTTCTTTTGTGTGCTTGCAAACCTGACAATAACCAGATGGTACTTTTTTTTTTTTTTGAATCAAATTGGTTTTTATGTGCAGAAGGGCTAGCTTTTGTCCAGGTTGGGAAAGGCATCCAGGGGTTCACTTGTCTCAGGTTTTGACTTTCTTCTCCGGGTGTCTGGGGTTGCTGTTTGTGCCATGTTCTGTGTGCGGGGCCGCTGATACATGTGGACAAGGGCTCATCCCCCTTCCCACAGAGCACAAGTCACCCCCTGGTGAAGACTTCAGAGGCAAAACCTAGCAACGATGATACTGGGTTTGTTTTCATGTGAACTTTGAGCTGGGACTATATCGCTGAGGAGGGTAAGCAAAGATTAAAATAACTAAAAAAAGGGGAATGCTGAGTATGTCACTCTTTGTGGATTCTCCATTTGGTGATAGTATCTTGAGTAATTTTCTCAAGAGAAGGAGTCAAACCAACAGTGGAGAATAAGAATCACCAAATCGAGTGTGTGTTCTCAGCCATGCGGTGCAGGACCTGAGTAACCCAATATAATTCACTCAGCCCTATCATTAACCCATTTGCTCATTCACCGAGTTTTATGGTTTTTTTTTAAATTTTGCTTTCTCAAAAATAGTTTCAAACCTTCCCTGGAATCTCCAATAGCAAAGTCATACAGACCCCGTTATTTTTCTCCTTTCCCACGAGCATTTCACCTGAGGGTTGGGGGGATAGGGAATGGGTGTGGGCAGAGTTGGAGGACAGATAAAGATATGTTAACGAGTTTCATCCTCTTTGGAAATGTATATATTGTGCTTTATTTGAATGGTAATGGTAGGACTTATATCATTGTGTATGTTGGTAAATATTAATTTATAGTGGTCAAGGCCACACAAGTTTAATGGTAAATGAGGATAAAAAAAGTCAAAAGTAACTTCAATTTGAGAAAACTGGGGAAAAGATAGTAGTCATCACGTTCCTCAGAGAGCTAGGACATTGCAGTCCATGGGAATCTGGAAAGTTCTATGTAAGTTCATGTAAGTATGGTGGAAGGTACTGCCAGAAAGTCAGGCGTCTCTCTCATTTGTGTTCTCTCCTCCCCCTGGCAGGAGATGACCCTGAGTCATCTGTGTGAACTCTGACTGCCACCCCACACCCTCACAAGAGGCAGAGGGACCTGACACGCAGAAGGCACTGGGAGATGCAACCCCAAGACGAAAGGACCGGGCAGGACGGAGAGCCGGTGCCCCTCTCCAAGCCCTTTGCAGAGCGCGCGGCCCTGCTCATCCTGGGGCTCTGGATTCTGGCTTCGGAATCAGGAGAATAAATTTGTGTTGTCTTAACTCACCAAGGTTGTGATCAGTTTTCACAACAACCATAGGAAGACAGTAGAGTGGGAAAGCTGTGACTGGATGATACACGTTGGATTGTCTTCTTTACCCAAATGTGGAATCAAGGGAAACTCATTCTTTCACTCTGCCCTCGCCGCCATGACCAGGCTTTCTTTTCTGGGGACTGTGTGTGTGTGCGTGTGTGCATGAGTGTGTGTGTGTGTGTGTGTGTGGTATTGCCGACTATCTCTTCAGCAGTTAAACAGACGGGGCAGGGCTGTGGCAGCCTCTCCTCCATGCCTCCTCATTCCTGCCTGCACCTTAGTTTTTCTAGCCAAGTTTTTTGGTCCACAGCGCACACATGAGTGAGTCCCTTGCGTGGCTGTAGTTTCATCTGTGCGCTGCTCTTCGCTGATCCGTGCAAACACAGGATTAGTGCACCTGGCCTGGCAGGATGACGGACATTTCACAGATGACACGTTTTACAACATGCTTCTTTCTTCTGAACCTCACATGGAACTTTCCAAGGGTCACAACATCTGTTTAAAGTTTGGAAGTCAGTGAACTGGGCCAAGGGACTGGGCTGGGCCGTCTGGGCCGTCCCACAGGCTGTGCTCTGTGGGATGAGACAGACCGTGAGGTTGTGGGGTAACCGTCACACTCTCCTTCTACACTGTGCTGCATGGTAGGGGTTTTGTTTGTGGAGCTCTTGGCGTGGGTGTGGTGACCAATGCACCTTCAGGAAGAAGGTGACAGAGCACTGAGAGTCTCGGTCACAGAGAAGGAACCCGGACGACTGCGCCAGCCAGAGATTGATAGGAAAGGAGAGGTGCAGTGTGGGAGGAGGAGGACAGCCAGACAGGACGGGATCTTCAGGAAGAAAACCAGGGGAGCGAAGGCTCTGGCCATGTGCCAATGAGCAGATCACCAGGTCAGTGGGTGGATCGGCTGCCACAGGCTGAGTCAGGCTGTTTTCTTCCTGAAGCTTCTGCAGGCCCTGCATGGTTTGAATATTGCAGTGACAGCCCAGCTGCATGGATGCAGCCGTGGCTCTTGAAAGAACGAGCAGCCGCCGCTCACAGGACCCCAGGGACCAAAGGGGCAGTGCTGGGGGCGGCACGGGCACATGGGCTGGGCACAGCTCTCCACTCTGCCATGTCCAGCGGAGTGAATTTACATAACCAACATTTCCCATCTCTGCCTCAGTTTTTCCATCTATACCATCAGACTGATGAAAGTATTTTCCTCACAGAGTTGATGTGTTAAATCAGACAAGTACTTTTCATCAAATAAATCACTTCAGAATGACGTTGGGGTTATAATCACCCAAGAACAGGCCAGGGGACCTACTTTCCCTGTTGCTATAGTATCATACAAACCTCTGCTTCAGGAAAGGACGGAGCTGAGGGGGCGCACGGCAGAGGAGGACCACTTACACCAAAACCTAGCAAGGCCCTTTAAGGGCTTGGATTGAGATAAGTTTTAAAGTGGAATGCCTTGCAGATAACTTCTTTCATTTTTTCTTGCTGTGAGCTGAGGAGCTGGGGCCAGGCTCATTGTGAAACCAGATTAGTTAGTGGACTAAGAAAAGGGGCTGTATTTTCTTTGCCTGCCTAAATTCTAGAGTGAGAAAAAGCTTGGTGTTGGGCCCCGAGTGATGCGGAGAATGTACTGATAGTAATAATCGGGGACAAAGCCCCAGGTAGGTGAAGTCATGCGTAATGGCAGGGGAGGAGGGGGCAACACTAGGTCCAGGGACCAGCTCCAGAGAAATGGAACAGTGGGCCGTGGACTGGGGGATGAGAGGAGTCATGCTAATGTAGTGGCAGGAATGGGTTTCCAGACAGAAGGAGCAGAAACAGTGAGTAGCTGGGTTTTCGGAACAAAGGGATCGTCCATATGACAAGAATGATGACAGGAGAGGCACACCCCATGGAAGTATCCATAGGTCATGGCTGAAAGTTCAGCCTTTATTCTAAAGTCCTGAGGAAGCATTGGACACTGTTCATCAAATAGTAAGGCGATGTGTTGCACATTTTAATAAATCCCTTGCTTGCCTGGAAAATGAGTTCTCAAAGGGACATTAATGGGAGAGGCATAGACTACGGGGTCTTCCAGGCCAGGGAACATGATCGTGTGCACGGAGAAGGTGCAATAGCTGTGGATATAGTGGGATGTAGATGGGTGCAGAAGGTAGTGTAGAAGTAGCGCCAACAGTCCTACTGGTGCATTAGGTGTCAAGTTAACAAGTTAAGGTTGACTTCTTAGGTTTTGGCCCAGCTCAAATGGGTAAGAACAAATAGCCTCACTGAGGTCGGAAAGAACAGCTGGGGGTCAGTGGTCACCAGGAGTCAAGAGTTCTGATCTCAGCATACAATGGGTTAAATATCAAATGGGCAAGGAGCAGGGGGGAGTCAGGAGCTCCTCACAAAGGTCGTTGCAAGGATGGATAAATTTAGGTGCCACCATCAACACTGAGGCATCGAAGATCAGAGACAATGACTGATCATCTATCCAAGAGAATATAGAGAAAGGCAGGAGAGGGGTGAGGATCTATTTAGGGTGAGGCAAAACTAAAGACCTTTGCTTCTGTGTGACAGCTATCTAATTCCTTTCTTCTTCTTGTATTATCTGAGGTTTCTAGGAAGATTTAGTCTGATCTATCACTCTCTTATTGACAGTTCTATCACCGCCTTTGGGATCAAAGTTGTCCTTCACACAAAGCATTTGTGATGAGCTCCTCTCCCTTGAAAGCTGCATCCTGTCCCCCCACCCTGGCATGCTCATTGCAAGTCACAGGGGTCTACCTGCAGATCCCAGAAAATGGGCCCACCCCAAGCCTCCCTCCAGGGCCTGGTAGAGTACCCAGCAACACAGTCATCCATTCATGCTCATGGAATGCAAGGTTAGGATGGTTTCCATGGTTACAGGGCAGACAGCAGACTGCAGAGAGGAGAAATCCAGGCGAACTATGAGCAGCTTCAAAAGGATTCAGAATATGGGAGGCAGATTTGAAAATCACAGGGATATAATATTCAGGGGTTTATAGTTCAACTAGTGCTGTCCAACAGAAACATGTGACCCACATGGGGAATTTTAAACATTCTAGTGGCCACACTGAGAAAAGTTAAAAGCAACAAGAAAAAAATTTTATCATATAATTCACTGAGACCAATACATCCGAAATACTTTCGTTTTGACAGGTAGTCAGTATTACAGTTCCTGATATACAGTACATTGTGTTTTTCCACACTAATTACTTGAAATCTAGAATATATTTTATCCTTACAGCACATCTCATTGTGCTGGCTATCCACAACACAGCCGAAGTCACGTCCTCAATAGAGAGAAGTTGCATATATCGCACAGCGTACAATCCAGATTCTCCATGATATGAGGTTATAGCCAGATCAATCCACAGCAAATTGAAAATGTAGAAACTTGAAAATGCATTGTGTTCATCTGATCTAATAAACATCAGGGCTTAGCGACCCAACAGAGAGCATGTGTTATCTCCCCTCATGACATCCCGGCTGACTGGGACCTGTGGCTTGCTGTTGTTACCCTTTGCAAGAGTTTATCTGAAAGCATGTTGCTAACTTAGGAAAAGATCAAAATTCAAAGTTCCAAGTAAGATTCCTAGTAAACCCATGTCTCAGTTTTGGCCCACTGTAAAGTCCAATTATCATAAAATCAAAGCATGGTTAGTCAGGGGCCATCAACACAGACAGGGGCTCCGTGGTCACTTGCAGCTGGTGTCCAAGGCTTGAGACAGTGGAGATCTAGCATCTACAGAGAAGAAGCAGGGCTGGGGTCAAGCTGGTGTTACACTGCGTCGTCACTGGGGTGAGAACTTGAGGATGCAGGAACCTGTGCTTCATTATCTGTGCGTAGGGTCGAGCATGAGTCACAGAAGTTGAAAGCAATGAGCGTGAAACAAAGGAGTGTCCAGGTGAAGAGTGGCTGTCATAACGGTGATGTCAAATGGGGAGTTCGGAACCAAGAGAGGTGCGATTGTGGCACAAGAAAAGAAAATACCCCCGTTTCCAGGAAGCATTGGAGATGCACAGGACTAGGTTCTGCTGGAATCTGAGGGTGTTTGCTGTTTTTATCTATTTCTCTTAACGGCCTCAGTGAGAAAACTTTATCAGTTCAGAGGTTGCTATTATCTGTTTTATATTTATTTTGTTTTTTTATTTTATAGAAAAGACCTATAAAAACAATGATACAAAAGTTCAAAACAAGATAGTAGCTGAATGACAATGGTTAATATACTGTGTATTGTTATCTTGAAAGTAGTTGCTCATATTACAAGATATAGGCATGAAAAATTGATTGAACAATATAGGCACAAACCTTTTTTTCAATGAACTAATAGAAATTAATAGTGCAACTATCTTAACTATCATATATATATTTTTCCCTTTTCTCTTTCTTCTTTTCTCCTTTCCCTCATCCCAGTTTCTCTTTTCTTTTGAACAATTTCTTCCCATTTCACAACATCTATTGTGCATTTTGGATCTTACTTACTCTTTCAGCTTCTTACACTAGGGAGACAATACAGTGTTTACATATGTGAGTTTGATTTATTTCACTTATAAATATGGTCTCAAGTTACATCCATTTACCCATAAAAGTATCAAGTTTATCTTCTTTATAGTTGAGTAGTCTTCCACTGTATAAAAATACATCTTTTTTATCCATTCCTAGGTTGATGGGCATTTGAGCTGTTTCGAAGATTTAGCTATTACAGATTGTTCTGCTATAAACATGGGTGCACATATAACAATGTGGTATGATGTTTTTAGTTCTTCTGGGAAAATATTCAGAAGAGGAATAGCTACATGGACTGGGACCTCTAATCTTAGATTTTTGGGGAAATCTCCACACTGACATCCACAGTGGTGGCACCAATCTACACTTCCACCAACAGTGGAGAAGAGTTCCTTTTTTCCCACAGGCCCTCCAGCATTTTCAGTTGGTTGATTTCTTGATGATAGTCATTCTTTCTGAAGATGGAATCTCAGTGTAGTTTTAATTTGCAACTCTTGAATAACCAGTGATGCTAAACATTTTTTCATATATTAATTTGCTATTTGTATTTCTTCCTCTGAGAAGTGCATGTTCATCTCAGATGCCCATTTTTGGGTTGGGTCTTTGAATTTGGGGAGTCTGATTTTTTCCATTCTTTATATGTTCTAGGTATCAGTCCTTTGTTGGAGGGACAGTTGGATAAATTTTTTTCCACTCTGTGGGTTGTCTTTTCACTCTGTTGGTGATTTCTTTTGATGTGCAAAAACTTTTATATTTAGTTGTTGATTCTATTTTATATTTAACAACACTTTTGTTTGCAGTAACTCAGCATCTAAAGCAGTGGTTTCCTTTTTTGTCACCTAGAACTGTGAATGGATCAAAGTCTCTGAAACCCTGCAGGGTGGCAGGGATCACCAGGTGAACTCGATGACAGTATTCACCCTTCCCTTGGAACTGTGCTGTGAGCTCAGACAGCTGAACCAGCACCTTTAGCAGATAAGGGCTCTAATTATAGAGAGGTGGGCTCTGCCCCTGTACACGCTCTGGTTTTCTGAAGCAGTGAGGGCAGGGGGTATCAGAACCGATAAAGGCACACAGAAATAGGCTGCCTGGTCTCTGTCCCCTGGGAGCACATGCTGATGGCTCAAGATGTGTTAGACTTCGTGGGGAAAATGCAAGACACGTCTTTGCATGGGGATTTGTCTGCATGAGTTTCTCCATGCGTAAATAAGTAACACATCAGAGTTTTATGGGTGCACTTCTTTTCTGGTAGACTATTTCAACCTTTATAAAGATAGTTTGTGAGTTTTTACAAGAAGAAAAGAAAAAAATTGCAAAAGATTACGCTAAAAACAGAAAATCCTTTTTCACATGCTAAGTAGATTACAGCTATTGAAAAATGGCCTAGGTTTTACCCTATCTTTGAGCATCTGACAACATCAAATGTGGTAAATATTACAGCTATTTCTCTTCAATATTCTCTCTCTCTCTCTTACATCATTCCTCCTGATCTGATCGTGTCCCCTACTTGCTTAAAAGGGGAAAACACTGAGGGTGTTATTTAGCTTTGTTCTTGTTAACATTCACTCAGCATTTCATGAGTTTGCAAAAGGAACCTTTCAATAAAGAAGCAAGATTTTTGTTTGCTGAGTTGGTTTTCATTTTTTTCTTACCATGGTTAGTCATATTTTCAAATTCAGTGTTAAAATAAGAGCAATATTTCATTTTATCACATGAAGTAAAAGATTGGTCTTTGAACTTTTTTGTGCAAGGTCTCTGTACTACTGTGAGGGTCTTTGTGGCCCATATTCAGTCCAAGGCGTGCGAAGGTGGGCAGAGAGTGGGGTAACAAGGTAGGTGGGATTTGGGGAAACAGGCCAGTCAGGTCCCAAGAGGTATAGGCAAAACTGTAGTTATTTGTTGCAGAGAAGTGCCTTCCATTTCTTTGTTTCAGTTTAAGTAAATTTATAAATTTTTAAAAAAATGATATGCATAGTTTTTCATTGAAACTATTAATTTTAGTTTTACTTAAAAACCTACAAAGTGAGTTTTATTTTGTTCTCTTTCCAGGAGGACCTCATGCTTCCCACTTGATTTTAATTCGGAGTCTTTTCCTCAGATGGCTGGAGCAGGTCTAGCTCAGGATGGCTCACTGCATGATCTGAAGTTAGCGGTGGTGGCCCTTAGCGCAGCTGTCACCATCTTGAGGTTCTGTTTCTTCACAGTGACAGATGCCCAAACTGGTCAGGCATAAGGGGCAGAAAACTTTCTCATCAAGAAAATCCTTGGGAATTTCACTGAGAAAACTTGTACTATTTAAACAGAAAAGAGCTCTAAGCCAGGAAAGATGGAGACATTATTAACTGATTGGTAAGACTTGATTTGTGCTCCCCAGCAGGGTGAGGACTCATGAGGTACTTCAATCACCTAAAGAAAAGGAAGATTCAAAAAGAAAATATGAAAGAAAGAAAAGAGAGAAAAGAGAGAAGGAAAGGGGAAAGAGAAGGAGGGTAGGAGGAAGGAAGGAAAGAAGAGAGAGAAAAAGAAAAGCAAACAAGTAAGCCAGCAAGAAAGAAAGAAAGAAAGAAAAAGAACAAGGAAGAGAGAAGAGAAGGGATAAAAGAGAGAATGAAGTAAGGAAGGGTAAAAGAAGAGAGAAAGGAAACTAGTTCTTTGGGGGAGCTCCTTTTAAAGTTTGCTGTCATTACTTTGACCTCACAGTTTTGCTATGACTCATCTGCTAATGATCTTACATTTCATATACATTTATTTTATTTAAAGAACTATTTCCTAGGCTTCTTCCAAGTTATTTTCTTAAAATATCTTCCATAGAACCAGAATGGCGTGAAGGAAATGCCAAATCCCGTCCACGAGAATGGAGGAATGGGGTGAGATGATTTACATTTGCCCAGGTTTTACTTTTACCTACAGAGGGAAAAAGGTTTTACTGCTTTTAAAGAGTTTGCTGTGTTGGATTTATTTGCTTTTTTCTATGTCTTCCTTTTTCTTGAAGACAAAATTACAGAGGAGCCTTTGAGGGATTAAGTAATAGTCTAAGAATACCTAAGACAGCCAGTTACCACATCTGGTTAGTCACTCTGTGACACTAAAAATGGTGCAGATCTTGAGTATAATAATATTCTATGAAGAAGTGACAACAATTAAGAAAAGAAAGAATTAAAATTTATAGTATTTAACTGCTAGTGTTGGTTAATAAAGTTACTTTTTTAAAAAGAGAGGGGCTATTACCAAGGCCAAAGGAAAAATATAATAGTTACATCGAGGTTCAAAGTTAGTGACACCTGTAATTTTAACACACTCTGATGTAAGCTTCACTGTCAAGTTGTTTAAAAAAGTAAGACTCAATCTCCATTTACAGTAGCCTGTGGCAGTGTGTGAGGATCGGAGAATCCAGAGCGGGATTCCTGAGTGTGTCGCCTCCCTGCATGTCCCGAGAAAGGGGAAGCTCGTAGGCGGCCGCCGGGATTATGACACAGACTAATGGGCTTCTTAATTGTTCCAAAGGGTCCTGTGATTTGGCCTGAAGCCAGCACACTTCAGCCAGCAAAGCCTCTCAATTAGGTTCAGTCTGGATGCCAAGTGGCTCAGCAAGAGCATGTGAAAGGGCTTCTTTTGACTTTTGATCAAGTTCATTTAAAATCTTTGCCATGGGACCTTGAAAATCACCATCAAAAAATATGTCCGGAGCGTCTCATACCTGGGAAGTACTGGCGCTTGGTAGCTATTCTTGACATAGAGCTCATGACCAAAGGGTTCACCATGTTCCCAAGTAAATGGGTGCAAAATGAAGTATTGCTGTGGAACTGGGGGTCACAGGACACCCATTTACGACTGCCAGCAGTGCAGAGCTCTCGGTATCAGAGGGAGGGAAACTTCCGTACACCTCTCCGTGGGTGCAGAGCCCAGCACTTGATGCAGGTTCTGTGGACTTGGGTGAATAACTTAGCAGATTTCTTGAGCTTGCAGACTGTGCACCCAACCAGCAAATAGGAGTCTAGTTTGGTGAGCCTTTTCCTATTCTAGTTTCCCGGTTACCCATAGTGAGACCTGAAATGTTAGTGTTCCTAGGATGGCAGAAGAGCTTTTCTTTGCCCTGGGAAATCCAGCTCAGTGTCAGTACGCCTGCCCTGTGGAAGCCCTCCAAGCCCTCCCGCTTTGCCCTGCTCATTTGTATTGAGAAGGGAAAGCTCTGGCTGGGATCAGAGAACTACAGAGAAGGGATTTCACTTCAGTGCCCTTTATGTTCCTTTTAAGTATAAGAAAAACAGAGTTTGACTACTATGTACTCCCAACCCTTTGTGTTCAGAGCCTTTTTGTCATCTCTGCTGAATTTCTTGATGATGATAATACAAGGTGAATCCACACTCCAGAAGGATTCAGACTTGTTCTGTCTAACACACGATAGAATGCCACGGAGCCCGAAACAACAGAGGAAGAATTGAGCCCCAAACAAGAGCCAGGGCGGACGCGGAGTTTCTGCTGCCCTTGTGCCTGATCCTCAGGCTGCCCCACTGAGCTCCCCAGCGTGGATGTGGAGCAAACACGGAGGAAGGAGCAGAAGTGCGGGGACTCAGGAGATGTTGGCCAAGTGTATCCTACTCATGGAGAGGTGGCAAGTGTCACCTGTGAACGTGTGCTTTCATAAATTTAATCAATATTTGCAAACTAGTGTTTGTCAGGATCAAAACTCTGTGAGGTGGAGCAAGTGTTACATGAAAGAAGTGGTTGAGGTTGCAGCAGAGTAATAAATTTATGCCTGTTCCAAAGTCCAGCATTGTTCAAGTTCTTCAACGCACACATCCACATGGACACACACACACACACACACACATGGCACTATGGCTATGTAGCCCTTTGATCATTATGTTTAATTCAGGAATCCTACCATAATGTTTCTTTTAGTTTTTTTGTTTTTAAGTAGGAGTCAAGCTTGGATCTATTTACTGTCATGTGAAAATTTAAAAAGGTATCATTTCAAGAATCCTAGACTCAGCCAAGCCAAAAATGGACTTTCTTACCATTCCTAATGCAAAAAAGACTCAATCCACTACCATGGTGACCCGGCCAGGCTCAGGCTGGACTTTGTACTGTGCCTCGGTCATCGTCTCTTTGAGCTCCCCCTGGAGGGAGGGGCCCCCACTGAAGGCCCTCACTGGGCTCTGAGAGAAGCTGAGGCCCATAGCAGCCCAAAGTGGGGCTGGTGCAACCAAGGCTGAAAAATAACAATGCAAAGAAAATATGAGCATTATTTGTGTGGATTTTCTCCATCTCTTGTTCAATAAATAAATCTTAAGGTGTCCTGCATGAACTCAATTGTGATAGTGTTCTAGAAAATACAAAATCACCAGCTCAAGGCCTCTCTCGGGAAAATAAAAGTGCACTGAACACAGCCATTCTTCCTGCCTTTCTGACATCTGCAAATTTGCTTTCATCTATGTTGTGTCATTTATCCCCTTCTTCTTCACCCTCCTCCATCCTTCCCCTCCTTCTCCCTCTCCTTCCTTTTCCTCTTCTTCCCATCAGTTTCTTCTTCCGGTTCTGAGCATTGAAGACACAGATTTCACACTGAGGTACAAGCCCAGCCCTTTTTATTTCTTATGTTGAGACAGAGTCTCACTCAGTTTGCTCAGTTAAGGCTCCAGCTTGCCATCCTCCTGTCTCAGTCTTCCAAAGTGCTGGGATTGCGATATACTATGTATTTCTTAAGTAATGGTGATCTTCAAAATTCTTTTCAAACTCTCTTCTTCCCTCACTTTATATTCCTTTGTTAATATACTCTTATTCTTCCTTCTGGTTTCAATTACAGTCTGTTTTCTGAAGATTAGCACCTTAAAATCTCCAGATCTCTATACTGAATCCTTCCAAGTGACAAACTTGTGCTTTCTATTTCCTGCTGAAATTCCCAACTACAATGTTTCAAAGCCACTTGCAATCCAGCACATCTGAAGGGTAACTCAAGGCCATCAGTGTTGGTGCCAGCGAGCACCCTTGGCGGGGGATGCAGCATGGCCCAGATCTAGGTGGGAAGGACGCAGGGAACAGCTGGTGTGACACCAGACACGGCCAGGAGCACACACACCCGACTTGTGTCAGCTGGACTTTTTATAAGGTCCCAGTACTTGGAGATTCAGCTCAGTTCTGACCTTTGTCACAATTCAAATAAATTTTTTTTATAAAAAGGAACCCTTGCCCCAAGGTAATTCCTTTCTGACTGTCTTTGCTGCCCCTCCCCATCTGGAGAGGTTAGAGACCAGATGAGCAAAGAAAGATCCAGCAGCCTTCAACCCATGTCTAAAACACACATACTTTTCTCAAACATTCCTAGGTTCCTGTAGTCCTCAAACAACCCAACAGGCCCCCCGAGGGGCAGTTGAGAGCTGGCACTTGAATACCAGGCATTTTCCTTATTTATTCTGCATCCACAGAAGCACAGCGTCTGTTCCCTGACTGCCGCGGTCTGCGGCCTCCTGGGAGGGCTGCTGCTCTCCGTCCCCTGCCTTGCCACGCTCGCCCCGCTGACCTCTTACAATCCACCAGCCAAGCCCTTTCCAACCGCTTCTAACTGAAACAGCCCATTTGTTATCTGGGGCAGCACTGCTGCTTAGGAGGAACCCCAGGGGCCTTTCTGTTCCCTGCGTCATCACAGTTGCGTTTTATTTGATCCAAAATTGTAGATAATGAAGAACAGGATCTTTCAAAAATGTACAACTGGGTCCCTGTCCTGAGAAAGAAGTATCTTTTTATTGTGATCATCTCAGGGTGAGATGAGTTCTGCTGGCACAGCTTACAAAAAGGCAACACAGTGGTGAAAATTCGGGGAGAAACAGTGGGCTTTGCTGAAGGGTTCTGACACCCTGTGGCGTTTCTTCCTTCTATATTGACAGTAACATTATGTTCAAAATGGTTATTCATTGTCCTTGTAGCCTCTGAGTGGAAAGTCATTCGTTTGCAAGGCAGGTAAAAACCTTTAAACATTTATTATCAGCATCATGAAAGAGATCTTTTGTAATTGCATCTCTGGAGATAATTGGGTAAGGCTACATTCATGACCGTTTGGTGTATACTGACTTTGTTCTTAACTGGAGTGTTATTTGGTGAGTCTATCTAATGAAGGGCTAGGTGTTTTCTTTTGTGATGCCAAAGATCACACAAGAAATAGTTGGGATGAATGAATGAAGTTAAGCTTTTGAAAAAAGAAGAAAAAGAGAAAGTTTCCCCACTTTCCCATTCTTATACACTAGTACTTGCATTTAGAAAGAGTAAAAGTTTGATGACTGAGTCTCTTGGCTCTTGACAGTGTGCCTCTCAAACACAAGCATGCCTGTCTGTAGGGAGCACACACTGCAGAGACAGGAACTGGTACAACCTGTTTCCAAATTCAGGATGCAAAAAGGGTTATGGTAGGGAGATCCCTGCCATCCTTTCCTCTACAGGACTTGTCACCCCAAAATACCCGAGAGGATCAACTTCTAAAAGGAGAGATTTATTTTGACACATGGTATCCAAGGGTCCATTCCATGGTTAGTTGCCCTGTTGCTTTGAGCCTGCGGCAACACAGGACATCATGCTGCAGCATGGGACGGAAGAGGACATTTCATCTGTGGTAACCAATGAGCAAGAAGGAAAAGAGTAGGAGCCAGGATCCTAATACACTAAGGACTCAACTTCCTTGAGTTGGGTATCACCTCCAAGAGGTGAGAGATTCCATCACCTCTCAATAGCACCCCAGGATGAGGACCAGGCCTTTGGGAAACATTCAACAGCATCTCCCAATCAATTACTCATTCCTCTACATTCTTTTTAGAAAAACCAAAGAAAACAAAATGGTGTTTCTCTTTAAGACAGCCTTTATTAAAAAAAACAAAAAGTCCAAGAAATCTAGGAATTTAGTTCAAAGGGAACAAGCGTAAGGATTTGTCCTGACTCCAGTATCAAAGAAATGATTGTCTACTTTATTAGACTTATTTTACCTCTGTGGCTTCCTAATCTGCAGAGTTTGGTGGATGATGCTTGTGTACTATTGCTGGGTTATTGCTGTGCACACACACACACACACACACACACACACTCACACTTATACCAGACTCTAGAGGACCCCTATGCTACATGCTAAAATTGTAGCTCTTCTGGGTTCACATTAGCACTCCTTGTGGCTGCTCTTCTAGAAAGTACATAAAATTGAAGAAAGAGTATTACAGTCAAATATAAAGGGTTATGTTAGACCAAGAGCTAGGAGAGGAGTAGGTACCTACAGACAGTGAGACATGGAAACATTGCATCACTTTTCGACTGCAATTAACTCTGAACTACAGAATTATAGGTTACTTTGTTTTTCTTTTATTTTCTTTCTCTCTCTTTTCTAGTGCGTGTGTGTGTGTGTGTGTGTGTGTGTGTCTGTGTGTTGCTGGAGACTGAACCAAGGAGCACAGAGCAATATCTTTGACCCTTATCACTATTTTGTTTTGAGACAAAGTCTCCCTAAGTTACCCAGTATGGCTTCAAATTTACCACCCTCCTGCCTCAGCCTCCTGAGTAGCTAGGATGAGAGGTACTCAGCACCAGCCACAGCTAATTATGTGTTTCTTATACTGTTTTCATTTTCTACTTTTCTTGTAGTATCTTCAACTTTCTTATATTTCTGCAAATAAATCACACTACTTTATTATATTTAGATACTCAATTACCCAAGAAAATAAAAAACAGTTAGTGAAATTGGAAAAAATAAAACATGAAAGAAATATTACTTTTAAAAGCATGCATTGAACAGTAGTCAAATCATAACAGAAAGGAGGGGAGAAAATGAATTTAGAGATGTTACCTAAAGCTCTGGTGTAAGAGTCCCAGTGGAGTGCACGGTACCTGGGTGCTGGCAAGGGCTGAGGAGAAGCTTCTAGAGGAATAAGCAAGAGCACCACCTGGATTTCAGAAGGAAGAAGATTTGTTTCCCTGTGTCCCCTATCACTTAGGAGCCCCTCTGTCAGATGCCTGAGAGTTATCACTATGCTACTGTGGCTCTGGGGTGCTGGGGGTCCTGCTAGAGATTCTTTCTAGGTTCTTTTTGTTTTGAACAAAGAATTGCACAGGAAATGTGGTAATGAGGCCCGTAAGTTCAGTGCTTACAGTGGCCACAAGCTTACCAGTGGCCATCTTTTGTGTCCCCCATTCTGGTGTCAGATATAGGCCATCTTATCACAAACCTGCTTGATCTCAGGTCACAGGAACTGAAGACAGAACTTTCTGATTGGCCCCAGTTGCAGGGCTTGGGCACAGGTAACGTGGATCCCTGTGATTAATGGGTCACACTCGCTCGCCCAGCAGTTTTGCCACATCCTAACCTCCAGCCTCAGTTAGAGCCCCACTCCATCTTGTCTCAGCATTTGGGACCCAATATTCTTAATTGTCAATGTTTTGTATTCATCCTGTTCGACATTCTTTGAACTTCTTGGAAATACAGTTTGGTGTCATTAACGTTGGAAAATTCTCAGCCATTATTACTTCAAATACTTCTGCTCTATTATCTCTCTGTTTTCTCCTTCTGGTATCTGAATTATGAATGTCACACCTTCTGACATCATATTCTTTTTTTTTTTTTCAGTACTGAATATTGAATTCAGGGCTTTCACACTGAACTACATCACTAATCTTTTATTTTTTGTTTTAGTCTATTTCTTTCTATTTTATTTTTTACTTTTTATATTGAGGTACAGTCTTACTAAATCACTAAGCTGCTGACATTGAGGTGGAACTTGTGATCCTACTGCCTCAGCCTCTCAGAGTGCAAAGATTATAGGAATGCAACATTATACCCAGTTTAAAGATTTTTTTCACTCATTTTCTTTTACTATTTTAGATTGAACATATCTATTAACTTATTTTTAACTTCACTAATCTTTTTCTCAGCCATATCTAGTACATCAATGTGTCTATCAACAATGTACTTCATTTCTGTTATTGTTACTAATTTCTAGAACTTCTTTTTTATCTCCTTCTCAGTTTTCTCATCTTTTTGCTTGTACTACCAAGTTGTTTTATATGCTCTCTACTTACTCCATTAGAGCCCTTAACATATTACACATAGTTTTTAACTGATAGTTACAGTTATTATTGGATAACTCATAGTTAATATCGGATAATTCATACTTATTATCCGATAATTCCAAAATCTGCCCTGTATCTGGATATAGTTTTGATGTTTGTTTTGTTTCTGCAGAGTACTGTTTTCATGCCTTGCAGTTTTTTGTTTATTTGTTTCCACACTGTGATGGTGAGGTGACCAGCTTTCAAGTCCGTCCTCTTCAGGAGTGGGTGTGAGGTTAGTCTGCTGCAGGTTGGACAGGGCTGTGTTTAACATTTGCCGCAGCTGCAGATGCCAGAGGCCTCAGCTTCTCAAGCACCCTTCGTCTTGTCTCTCCCATAGAGTCTATGTTTTCTAAGAACTTGCTCAGATCAGTCTCCATCTTGCAGCTCTCGAAGCTGTAACCCAGTTATACTGGTGAACTATGGGGAGGGGAAGCACCGTATAATCTTATGAGGAAGCCTCTCTTTTCAGGGCTCTGAGTTATAAAGCTGTGACCTTTACAAGTATTTCTTCACTGTTTTCCTCTCGCACATGAGACAGGAAAACTGGCAGAGGCAGGAGTTGAGAAGGGCCTTCTCTGAGGTGGAACGGGCTCGGGTGTCTTCCCCTTGGCAGTGGGGCTGTGGTACGAAGATCACTCTGCAGCTCTTCCCTTCCCCTCGCAGAGGCTTTTCACAAGGGGCCCAAGCGGGATACCTGGAGGTAGAACCCATGGAAATGAGTGTGGCCCTCATGAGAACTTTCTCCTTCTCTGGCTTTGACATCACACTCAACCTCCAGCAATCCATCAACATTATATTTCAAGTGTCCCTACTACTGTAGTGTACAGTCCCAGAGGCCTCATCTCTATTTTCTAAGGTGTCCATGAAAAGTCACAGGTTGTCACCATGCTCAGCTCTTCACTTGGAAGGGGCCACCTTAAACTTGGACCAAGGGGCTGGCGTTGGAAGTCTTCTTGTCTTCATTCTTTATGATGAACAAACCAAGGCTCCCTAGTTTATACTATAACTATCCTTTAAATTCATCCTTCTTCTCCCCACTGGTATGATCACTGGATATGACCCAACAAGCTTCTCCAACTGTAACTGGGAACAATTAGAGGGAATTTAAAGTACGTGCTCAAAGAAAATGCAGTGTGGAGGCTGAGGGGTGAGATACAGAGAGACAGGCATTCTGGAGTCAGCCGTTGTGGACATTTACATGCTCTGGGCAGTGAAACTGTGTGGAATTTGAGGAATTTGTGAATCTATAGAAAGCTCGGGCTTGGTTAACAAAGAAGAGCTCACCCTCCCCAGGCCCCCAGGAATAAAGATGACAGCTCATTTAACAGGTGAGAGGAGGCCAATTCACAGGAGAAAGTCAGGGCCCAGGCTACTGTGTTCCTGCTCTGTACCTTGTTAACTAACCTAATTGATGGACTTAGAGCATCTTTAAGGTTTGGGGGTAAGAGGGGACTGGAAGACAGGAAGCACAAACACCCAGAGCTCACAGGTACGGACAGCGTGGGCTCACTGCTTGCTTTCCGAAGCTGCAGTCTTCGTAAAAGAACAATTTCAAAATTATGATTCAGATGCGGAGGATTAAATGTCATGTGGTTTCTCTTATGGGAGAAACACTAAGTATAAATACTTTAAAGAACAAAATAAGGTCAGTTATAGGAAACAAGGAGGGGAAAGGAGCCCAGAGATGGATAGAGGGGAAAAGGGGAAAGAAAGTGAAAAGGATTAAGATGCGTCATGTCCTTGTTCCGACTTCTCAGGACTAATGAATCTGTTGTGCATCACAAAGCATTCTAATAAAATGTAAAACCAGAATACAGAAAGCAGTATTTTCCTTGCCTCCTTTATACCTATCTTTATTTCTTCTATCTTGTGTTGTTACTGCTTTCTTTGTCTTTGTGTGTGTGTGTGTGTGTGTGTGTGTGTGTTACTGGGAATCAAGCTCACAACCTTGTGCCTGCCTGGCAGGCACTTAGGCCACTGAGCTAATCCCTCGCCCTATTTTTTGAGACAGGGTCTCATTATGCAGTTCAGGGTGTTCTTGAACTCACTTTATAGCCCAGGCTGGTCTCAAACTCACAAAGGTCCTCCTGCCTCAGCTTCCTGAGTGCTGGGATTACAGGCATGCACCACCACACCCGGCTTTGCTTTCTTTGTCTTCAACATGCATCACTTCAGGTATTTCTCAGACAGCCCTCATGCCCCCAAATCTCACCCAGTTATCACAGCCACACACTCTGGTATTGATATAGGGGAATGCAAGCCCCAACTTACTATATGTCTGGTACGAGTTAATGTTCTCTAAAACCGAAGAATGAATTTTAGAAACAATGGAAGTTAAGAGCAGAATATATTTATTGAGGGAAAGAAAACGTCTGTCAGAGAGAGACAGAAGGGGTCCCAAATGGGTTGCCAAAGTCTCTGTTTTCTAGGGACTTTTACAGAGCAAAAACCACGAGGTGAGGTGAGTCCTAAGTGGGGGGAAAATGAGAACTCACAAGGTGGGCATAAGGTGAGACACAACTATGGTCAACCAATAAGATTAATTGCACAAGTAAAACAATTAAATCAGGGGCAAATTGGGAAGCGGATCACATAGCAAGTGGGCATGCTTACCGAGCAGTGACTCTTCCTGTGGGGGGTTGGGATGGTGGCTCCTGGCTTCCTCAAGGTGATCCTTACCTATTTAGAATATCAATCCCTGAGGTTTATGCTTAGGGTGTGGCTTCGTTTTGAGATCTGGCCTGCAGCGGGGCACGTCAGTGTCTCCTCCAAGTTTGCTAAGTATCTGGTCTTCTGCACTGGTTCTTTCCATGGTCCAGTCCTGTCTGACTGCCTATAATATTTCTAATTAACTCAGCTCCCTGTAACACTACTTTTCAGCACAGAACCAGTTTGTGCCTGTTTTTGGAGTGGGACAAGCGTCGCTCTCCTGTTTCACTCTCAAACTGTTGCCGTTTTGGTGAAAGATTACTCAGTCACTCTCTCGGACTCAGCCTGACCTGAGTCCACCTCCGTTTTCTGACGATCTCTCTAAAATGTAAATGTGCGCCTCTCCCGACCTGTGTCCATCTGCTTTAGTGCTTCACTCAGTCTGTGGAGTAAAGACGCAATGCCTTACCGTGCAAGCGCCTCTATGGTCTTCTATCTGCAATACTGTAGTGTCCTGACTTTTAAAGATTTCTCCCTTCTCATTTGGCTTCCACCAATGTTCTGAAGTATGATTTGTGTTTCTTTGATTTCCACCACAGCGTGGAATAAGTGTGGTATTCTGAACCCTCCTGAATGGGAAGCCGGGCCCAGAGCAGAGTAACAAAGAACCTTTCATGCTAAGGAGCAAGCAAAGGACTCCTGCTGCATGGAAAGCCTCCCCACTTGGGGCTGTGGAACTGCAAATCTGCAGGAAAAAGATTTTTATGTTCAGAGACACTGGAAACATTTTGTAGTCACTTCGGGATACGCGTGCTTGTGGACACCGCGATGGGTCTTTTATTGAAGAGCTGTTGGGGGAAGCCTTGCTGGGTTTCATCAGAGTCTGCTCTTTGGAATTGAGTCTGTTTTCCTTGAAAAGACTCAGCCAGCGTTTGCACTTGGGAGACACACATCGGTGTGGCCACACTATTTATTAAATATTGAAGTCCTCCTACTGGATGGGATGATAGTTCATGCGATAAGCACTAAAATTAATTAATTGTTTGCAGCACATACGGTTTTTCTCAGAAACCTCACACTACTTGATTGCAACACATTTTTGTTTTGTTTCTTTGGTCTGCACCCTGGAGCATGGAAGTGGGGGGTAGTGGAAGCATCCTCTTACTCAGTTCAGATTCTGGTGAAGACCTTTTAAGTGCAATGCTGAAGACCTTTTAAGTACAGATGTCCTTAACTGGGAGAAGGAAGACCTACCCCAGGGAGAAGGGAACCTGAAAGCACCCTGCCCAGGGGTGGGGGTGGAGGGGCAGGGGATAGGGTATAGATCATCAGGGAGAGGCGCAGTGACAGGTTTGGTAGGCAGAATGTGCGCATCAGGTCTGGGGCTGCGTATATTTGGGAGGGGGGCTTACACCTTGCCTGTTGGTGGGATTGGCTGCAAGATTGGGTGCAGGAAATCTCGGAATTGAGGTCAGCTGTCCACTCAGCAGTGTGATCCCGGGGACAGAGTGCGGTGGGCGGACGCAGTGCACAGGGGAGGCAGCCCGGACCCCACCTCTCAGTCTGACTGGGTATTCAGGGAGCTTGGGTGTCTGGAGCTCTTTGTAAGACCCTTTTCAAGGGGAGAAGTAGGTGCGCCACAAGGAACGACCGTGAGGCCTCCTGCCTTCACTGTCCTCAGGCCCACAGATGGAATCCGAAGGATGTGTTCCTAGCTGGGCCCCTCTCCCAAATTCATATACAGGAATATACTTATCTAGGGAGATATTTGAAGCTAAGGTGGGATTTCTCAAAACATAAGAAGCACATGGGGGAAATACTGACTTAAAGCAAAAGATAACTAGGACCTGTTTGTCCCTACTTTCACTTCCAAACCAGGGACACATTTCCCATAGGATGCTCAGGTGATGGGGCTCTCCATGCTCACACTTAGGAGCCCAACCCAGACTCTGGCCCATACTGGCTCCTTCCTCAAGGTTCTCTGAGTCTAAGGATTTCCTAAACATTTCGGATAACAACACTCCTCAACCTGAGTGTCCATCCTAAGTACCACTATCCCTCTCCTCTCTTCTCCTCTCCTGTTTCCCAATGGTCTACATGTTCAGCCTACATTGTGAGCTCTTGCACTACATCTTGCTTTTCAATCCTGTTGAATGTTCTGTTCCAGCACAGAAGCCTGTCTTGGTACATCATGAGTCTCCTAAACAGTGACAACAGAGCTTTCTATACTGCCAAGTGTCCCCTCCTGTTACCGGCTGGGCCTGCCGCTCAGTGAGCTGCAGTTCTGCCCTAATGGACGAATCTCTTCCTGTTATTGGCCATCCTCTGAAATTATATCTTACTCTGAGTAACTGATTGTGCCTAGATAATGAGTAATGAGACAATACATTAAACATCCCAGCTAGATTTGCTTACTCTCTTACACTTTATAACAAATGCACTGACTTATTTTGCAGTTAATTAGATTCACGGAGTCACCCTTTCTGTTACATTCGGAGGAGCTGGACCTCTTTCTATCTACAATTAAACCTTCCACTTGAGCTTTCAATTCTCCTACTCCCTGCTTCTCAGAACATTCATGTGTGATTATTTGATAAATATCCACCTCTCACACCCACTGTAGTTTCCAGGTGACCAGAGATCTTGCTTTATTTTTGATTCCCATTGTATCCTTAATTCTGGGCAGAACGCCTGGCACATGATAAGTGCTCAATAAATAGCTGTTAAATAAACAAAAGAAAATGGAAATGCCTTTGAGAGTATGGGACTGTGTAAACTCTATCTTAGAATTCATTATTATGTTACTCAGATTCTCAAAATAATTTAAATGATGAATGAAAATACTTTTGGGGAAATATAGAACTTAACGGTATGCTAGAATGCATGGGCCTCAGGGGATTAATGTTACATATTAATATTATGTATTAATTTCAGAGAAACATTTTCTGCATAGACATTTAGATCTAAATAAAGGGGGAATATCCCTGGATAAAAGTCAAGACCATCTCCCATGATTTACAGCATTCTTGAGCTCCTCTTGCTGGCTAATACCTCTTTTGAAATCTGTTTAGATGGTTTTTCCTGTTCCATGTTTGCAAAAACACAGACTCAGATAGATGAGAGACCTCAGCACAGTTGTTGGCCATTGCACAAGACAAGGGCAGGCTCATGTGGGGATGTGTTTGTGGTCAGCCTGCGTCTCCCGCATTCACGCTGGAATGTAACTGGCATTTCCTGCTTCCATGCCGGAGCTCCAGCTCCAGCTCATGCGTCGTGAGCTCAAAAGGTCAAAGTTGTTTTCTTCCTCTCTTTCCTCCATAGAACAAGGAATCCCCCCATCCAAAAAAAAAAAAAAAAGATCTCAGATAAGACCTAAGGACTGAACGGTGGAGGCTCCACTTCTGCTTTGCAAAAGCACTGAGCCAGAGAAATTAGATACCAGACCAGATGCACTCACCATATGCAATTTCATATTTTCCAGTGGCCACATTTTTTCTAGCAGCCACACTTAAATAAAGCAAAAGAGATGGTTGAAAGTAATGTTAGTGATATATTTTATTTAGTTCAACCATGAAAAATGTACTGTCTCTACTCCACATGTAATCCTGTGCAAGGTTATCAAGATTTGTGTTCTTTTCCTGTATGAAGCCTTTGGAAGCTGGCATGTACTTTACGCTTGCACGTCTCAGTCCACAGTGACATCTCAGGAGCTCAACAGCCATGTGGAGCTGGTGGCAAACAGTGGGAGACATTGGTCCAGACCTGCTTCTGCCCTGCCATTCCCCACACCATGGAAGAGGTGCCCAGCCTTGCCCCGTCACTGTCATAGGGATCCTGAAGAAGATGGGCGCTTGAAACTTCTGGCAAGTTGTGATATTCCGGATCCTTCTCTGGGCTCAGAGCCCCATTCTCAGCTTTGCTCAGCGTGGCCAACTCCACAAGGTGGTGGTCACTCCAGGTCCTGTCTGTGCCCCTCAGGGTCCAGGCATGGGGGGGATTGCTCCATCTTTGTGATCCCAACAGTCAAGATGATCGAAGCAAAGGGGCCCAACTTCACACTCCAGTGCTTTCTAGATTCAATTTGTTCTTGCTACATTTGACTCCATATGACTGAAGCTCAATCAGGCAGCGAACGTCCCTTCAGACCAAGGACCTGTAGAGGCTGATACCTGGAATATTAGTTAATTTAAAGTTTTAACAGAAAAGACCAGTGAATGGAAGACAACACGTGAACTAACCTCCATCGTCATGAACACCGAATAAGTGCTCTTACATTCTCAAACGCAGTGGTCCTGAAGATCCCAGCGAGGGTTCTGACCTTAGCTGGGAGATTTTCCACCTGTGTGAATCCCTGCTTCCGCAGCGCCTGCAGCAGGAACACCATGGGCAGGAGGCAGGAGCAAGTCTGGATGAAAGGTGTCAGG